>JAJIBD010004286.1:0-90171 GCA_021461705.1 Cryptotis parvus | reverse complement strand
AAGAAAGGCAAACAAGCAGTACCTGAAAAAAATTTCATGGCCATCCTAGGCTGCCAAAACGAAGAGGACTAAAATGACTGCCTGTACTTTCAATGCATGTACACTGGCATCGGAAGCATATATTGAGGATCTGATGCTGCAAGCAGAAAAGATCAAGTACCGACATCATTGGTCTGACTGAGACGAGGAGGCGTCAGTTGCATCATGCTGTATTTGACATAGGAGAAGAATTGTTCCTAGGAACATGCGACGAAAGAGGCATCGGTGGCGTTGGTGTCCTTGTCAACACGAACATGGCCGTAAACATTGAATCATTTGAATGCCTTACAAACTGAATAGGATGATGACATTTGAAGAGATGTGGCCCACTGCCAGCAATTTCTATCTTCATTGTCTACACACCAACATCCACATACAAAGAAGATGAAATTGAGAAATTCTACATGGAATTGGAGGAGTTCTATAAAAAAGATCACACCTTCTACAAGATCATAGTCGGTGATTTTAATGCCAAGATAGGACCAAAGAAGATCGGCTGAAGAACTCCACATCGGGACCCCTGGCCTAGAATGGAACGAACAGGGTGAGAGACTATATGAGTTCATCATGTCCACCAAGACCATTCATAGGAACTCACAGTTCCAGAAAGCTGAAGCGAAACGTTGGACATGGGAATCTCCTGGCGGATAGTTCCACAATGAAATTGACCACATCATCTTCAATCAACGGTTTTGTCTGACTGATGTAGCTGTCGTCCCCAAATTCCAAACAGGATCAGACCACCGTCTCCTTCATGCAAAATTCTACTTCCGCAACGGGGAGAAAAGGCTGCAAAGTTTAAGAAGAGAACTCCCAGAACGACTACCAACTGGGAACTCTTTGGCATCATTGCAGCAACATGGGAAGATACCATCATTGGCGACATCGATGAAGAATAGAACCGACTGGTTCAGCACCTCCATGATTGTGCGAAGAATGCCGAGAGAGAGAAAGACATAAAAGGACTCCTGTCTTCAGAAACTCTCGAGCTCATTCGCCAACGTGGCAAGGCGGGAGCCTCAGGAGACCAAATGCTAACACCTAAGCTTGCTAAACAGTGCAGAGAAGCGATAAAAGAAGACCTCAAAGACAGAAGAGCAGAAATACTGGAAGATGCAGCAGAAGTCAGGAAAAAGCATTCGCACTGCCCGCCTGTCCTTTGCCAACTATAAGACCAAGATGACTGCTCTCCGACGCCCTGATGGATCTATCACATCTTCCAGAAAGTCAATGGAGAAGATTATCCATGACTTTTACTCAAATCTCTTTCATAGCCATATCCACCTGCCCACATACCAAATTCCACAGGATGGATATGTCATTCCCAACGTTCTCCCTTCTGAAATCCAACATGCCATCTTGTCAGTAAAGAAGGGAACAGCACCAGGCCCAGACAAAGTCAGACCCGAACACCTGAAGAATCTGTTGTCGGTACTCATCAATACACTAGCTCGGCTCTTCACACGCTGCCTGTCTGAATGCAAGGTGCCCTCCCAATGGAAAACCAGCAGGACAGTTCTACTGTTCAAGAAGGGAGACATTCACGACATAGGCAACTATCGCCCCATCTGCATGTTGTCTGTCATCTACAAGCTGTTTACACGAGTCATCCTGAACAGGATTAGCAGAACACTAGATGAAGGACAACCATGCGAGCAAGCAGGCTTCGGAAAGGATTCAGCACAATCGACCATATCCACACGGTAACCAAGCTCATTGAGGTTTGTAGGGAGTACAAGATGCCGCTCTGTCTCACGTTCATTGATTTACAGAAAGCCTTTGATTCTGTGGAGACTGAAGCAGTCATCGAAGCCCTAGCCAAACAGGGTGTTCAAACCCAATACATCAAGATCCTTCGTGAGCTATATTACGGATTCACCACCAGGATCTCACCATTCTACAAAGAAGTGATCATTAATGTGAAAAGAGGGGTTTGACAGGGTGACACCATTTCACCAAAACTCTTCCCTTGCCACCCTCAACAACATCATGCGACAATTAGAATGGGAAGGAATGGGAGTGAAGATAGATGGTCGGCAACTACACCACCTCCGCTTCACTGATGACATTGTTCTAATAACACCAAACATTAGCCAAGCGGCACAAATGCTGGCTGACTTTTGACCGAGAATGTGGAAAGATAGGTCTACAGCTGAATCTAAAGAAAACAATGTTCATGAAGAATGAACTAGTTCCAGAGGCCCCATTCACTCTCAATGGAACAAACATCTCTGAATGCACCAGTTATGTGTACCTAGGTCGAGAAATCAACATGATGAATCACCTAAAACCTGAGCTGCGCGGGAGGAAGAGAGCGGCATGGAATGCCTTCAAAGGTATCAAAGAAATAGCTAAAAGGACAAAGAAACTCCGGCTCCGGGCACATCTCTTTTACTCCACCGTTCTCCCTTCATTAACATATGCCTCAGAGACCTGGGCCCTAAGAAAGCAGGATGAGAATGCTATTCGGGTCCCCCAGAGAGGAATTGAAAGAGCTATGCTTGGAATATCACGCCTCACTCAAGTGAGAGAAGGAATCGGAGTTCTGACCTCCGTCGCTATTCCAGAATCAGGGATGCTGTCTCGATTTGCCAAAGCATAGGAAATCAGATGGGCTGGACATGTAATGCGATTTGGAGACAACCGCTGGACTAGAGCCATTACCGACTGGATCCCACGGGATATCAAAAGATCACGTGGCCTCCCACCTACAAGATGGTCAGACTTCCTTGTAAAGACCCTGAAGGAACGGTTTGAGGCTCTTCATATTCCTGAATCAACTAGGTGCCATTGGGCTACATTGGCACGTGATAGGGTCCAATGGAAATGTTACTGGCGCGGCTCGAGCAAATCGATGAATAACGGGATTCAAGTGATCAAGTGATCAACTGACCGCATTCCAAATCATTTGCTCTGGATTTATTAAGATGAATTGAGGCATGCAGGATGCAATAAATCATCATTTTCACACCCAGTTCCTAAAGCTCAAAGGTTAGTGATGTCACAATGTTTTTTGATTTTATAAACCCCATATTCTACCCATTTTAAGAAATGTTTATATCTCCACCACTTTAGTAAAATTTTATTTCCTTAAAGTTTGTCATATTAAGTAAATAAGTCTGAAGGAGAGAGTAAAATACTGGATGTTTTCAGTGATATGTGAATTTTCAGTATACAAAGAAAAAGATTTAACTGTCTAATGGTTACAGTTGCTTAGACTCTGACAAAAGAACTAAGTTTACCAAACTGGAATATTGGGGAAGTGGGAGGGGATGGTAGACAGACTAAATTGGTCATCAAGGTAATAATGAAGAGGTATTGGTATTTTCCTGGTAGGGGTGATGCAGTGTATTATATGTCTATAGCACAAATACTACAATATTATATTATAAACCATGTTACTCGATATAAAGATAAAACTTACTCACAAAATTGAATTTCCTTAGCATGCTCAAGTTCTTTTTTTATATAATTAAATCACTTTAATATTTTTACTCTTAATCACACTTTAACTTTATTTAAATATAGTTTGAATTATTTATTTAAATATAATTTATTTTATAATAATCACTTGATCACTTGAATCCCGTTATTCATTGATTTGCTCAAGCGGGTGCCAGTAACATTTCGTGGTGCCCCTATCACATGCCAATGTAGCCCAATGGCATCTGGTTGATTCAGAAATATGAAGAGCCTCAAACCGTTTTTTCAGGGTCTTGACAAGGAAGTATGACCATCTTGTAAGTGGGCGGCCACGTGATCTTTTGAAATCCCACAGGATCCATTTGGTAAGAGCTCTAGTCCTGCAATTGTCTCCAAATCGCATTACATGTCCAGCCCATCTGGTTTTTGATTCCTTGGCAAAGGAGGCAGTGTCCCTGATTCTGGAATAGCTATGGGGGTTGGAACTCCAGAGTCCTTCTCTCACTTGAGTGAGGCGTGATATTCCAAGCATATCTCATTTCGATTCCTCTCTGGGAGACCCGTATAGCATTCTCATCCTGTTTTCGTAGGGCCCAGGTCTCTGAGGTGTATGTTAATGCAGGGAGAACAGTGGAGTCGAAGAGATGTGCCTGGAGCTGGAGGTTCTTTATTCTTTTTAACTATTTCTTCGATGGCTTTTAAGGCAATCCATGCCACTCTCTTCCTCCTGCATAGCTCAGGTTTTAGGTCGTCTTCAATGTTGATTCTCGACCTAGGTACACATAACTGCTGCATTCAGAGATGTCTGTTCGATTGAGACTTTAGCATTTGGTAGCCTGGAGGTTCGCGCCTTTCCACGTTGGTGAATGAGCTCGAGAGTTTCTGAAGACAGCGTCCTTTTTTTGTCTTTCTCTCTCTCGGCATTCTTCGCACAATCATGGAGGTGCTGATCTAGTCTTTGTATTCTTCATTGATGTCGTCAATGATGATATCTTCCCATGTTGCTGCAATGGTGCCAAAGAGTTCCCAGTTAGTGGTCGTTCTGGGAGTTCTCTTCATAAACTTTGCAGACTTTTCTCCCCATTGCATGAAGTATAATTTTGCATGAAGGAGATGGTGGTCCAATCCTGTTTGGAATTTGGGGACAATAGCAACATCAGTCAGACAAAACCATCCATTGAAGATGATGTGGTCAATTTCATTGTGGAACTGTCCACCAGGAGATTCCCATGTCCAACGTTTAGCTTCAGCCTTCTGGAAGTGTGAGTTCCCATGAATGATCTTGGTGGACATGATGAACTCAGATAGTCTCTCACCCTGTTTGTTCTACTCTAGGCCATGGGTCCCAATGTGGAGTTCTTCAGCCTATCTTCTCGGTCCTATCTTGGCATTAAAATCACCGACTATGATCTTGTGGAAGGTGTGATCTTTTTTATAGAACTCCTCCAGTTCCATGTAGAATTTCTCAATTTCATCTTCCTTTTTTGGGTGGATGTTGGTGTATAGACAATGAAGATAGAAATTACACATCTCTTCAAGTGTAATCGTCCTATCTGGTTTGTTAGGCATTCAAATGCTTCAATGTTGACGGCCATGGTCGTGGTTGACAAGGACACCAATGCCATTGATGCCTCTTTTCAACGATGTTCCAAGGAACAATTCTTCTCTGGTGTCAAATACAGCGTGATGCAACTGGCGCCTCCTCATCTCAGTCAGACCAATGATGTCGCATTTTGATCTTTAGCACTTGCACTATCAGATCCTCTATATATGCTTCCGATGCCAGCGTACATTACACTGAAAGTACAGACAGTCATTTTAGTCCTTCTTCGTTTTGGCATCCTTGGTTGGCTGTGAAATTGTATCAGGCACTGCTTGTTCGCCTTTCTTACTGCTGCCGTTAAGGGCTCTTTCGGGGTCAGGAAAATAAACATTTTTGTTGCTGGATTTGGCATATCAAACATGCATCAGACAGCTTCGCAGGCTCTGCCGTGCGGGTGCTATGCTCTCATAGTTTGTCATATTAAGTAAATAAGTCCAAAAGAGAGAGTAAAATACTGGATCTTTCAGTGATATGTGAATTTTCAATATCAGAAGAAAAATAATTTACTGACTAAATGGTTACAGTTCCTTAGACTCTGACAACAGAACCACGTTTACCAAACTGGAATATTGGGAAATGGAGGGGAAGGTAGAGAGACTAAATTGGTCATCAAGGTAATCATGAGGAGGTATCAGTACTTTGCTGGTATGGGTGATGCAGTGCATTATATGTCTATAGCACAAATACTACAATATTACTATTATAAACCATGTTACTAAATATAAAGTTAAAACTTACCAACAAAATTGAATTTCCTTAGCATGCTCAGGTTCTTTATTTAGAAAATTAAATCACTTTAAGATTTTAATTTAATCACACTTAAACTTTATTTAAATATAGTTTAAATAATTTATGTAGATATAATTTATTTAATATAATAATATAATAGATATACATGGGGCTGCTACACATATACACAGCTGCTACAATCTCCCCTGTTGTGCCCCCCTGGATTCCACTGATCATGAGATGGCCGGGGGGAAGGGTAACTTCCAGCTCGCCCCCAATCCCAATAGAGCCTCAGAAGAATCCAAAGGATCCTGGCACCATGTTGGTAGTCTATTTCATCATCCAGACTCCATAGCTCATCAGAATTTCTCCCAAGAGAGAAAACTGATCTCAGAGCCCCCTCCCCCCCCCAAGAGAAAGCTATTTCAAGTCCAGGTATGCTTGAACCAGAGACACAGATTCACAGGGCAGAGTGCTACCAGTTCTCCCCCTTGCGCTCCCTGGGCTCAACTGATCATGAGGTGGCTGGGAGGAAGGGAGACTTCTTACCTGGGCCCCCCATCCCAATAGAGCCTCAGAAGAATGCAGAGGAACCCCTACATCATGTTGGCAGCCTTTTTCATCATTCAGAATCCACAGCTTATCAGAGCTCCACCCAAGAGAGAAAGCTGACCTCAAACCCAGCTTGAGAGCCCTACTGAACATAGAAAACTATTTCAAGCCCCAGGTTTGCTTGAACCATAGACACAGATGCATGAGCTGCAACCAGTTTGGTTCATCAGTAAATTATCAATAGTATTCTACCTGCTCCTTTCAGAGAGCATGGCAAGCTACAAAGAGTATCTCACGTGCAAAGAAGAACCTGGAAAGCTCTCTGTTGCATATTCAATATGCCTATCCAGTAAAAACATGGATCTCATTCCCTTGACACTGAAATATCCCTAAATATGGCAGTACAAAGAAAGATGAGCAAGGAGATGCTGATACAATCTCAGGGTCAAATTAGGCTGCCCAAATGAAGAAAGATTAAAATGACTTCTGTACTTTCAATGCACATATGCTGGCATCAGAAGTATATATTAAGGACATGATGGTGTAAACACAAAACATCAAGTACGAGATCATTGGTCTGACCAAGATGAAAATGCGCCAATCACATCACACCATTTTCAACACCAGAGAAGAACTGTTCCTTGGAGCAAGAGACAAAGAGGTGTCAGAAGTGTCAGTATCCTTGTCAACACAAACCTGGCCATGAGCATTGATTCATTTGAGTGCCTAACAAACCGAATCAGTTGATTATACTTGAATAAATGTGGCTCACTGCTGGCAGTTTCTGTCTTCATTGTCTACGCACCAATATCCACATACAACGAAGAAAAATTGAGGCATTCTACCAGGAAATCGAGAGTTCTATTAAAAAGGTCACACATTCTACAAGATCATGGTCAGGGTTTTAATGCCAAGATAGGACTGAGAAGATCAGCCAAAGGACAAATGGCCATCAGGACAAATGGCCTAGAATGGAACAAAAGGGGAGAGAGACTCTCTGAGTTTATCATGTTTACTAGGGCTACAATTTATGGTAGCCCAAAGCTCCAGAAAGCTGTATCTAAACATTGGACATGGGAATCTCCTGGTGGACAGATTCACAATGAAATTTACCACATCATATTCAATTGACGGTTTTGCCATGTCACTGTTATTGGAAAATTCCAAAAGGATTGTACCAGCCTCTCCTTCATGCAAAATTCTATTTCATGGAACAGGGAGAAAATGCTGGAAAGTTTAAGAAGAGAACTCCCCAGAATGACCACCAACTGGGAGCTTTTGGGGCATCATTGCAGCAACATGGGAAGATGCCGTCATTGACAACATCGATAAAGGATACAACTGACTGGCTAAGCACCTCCATGATTGCGTGACAAATGCTGAGAGAGAGAAAGCCACAAAAGGACACCTGTCTTCAAAAACTCTTGAGCTTATTTGCCTTCGAGGGCAAGGCGGGGGCTTCAGGCAACCATAAGCTAACGTCCAAGCTCTCAAAGCAGTGCAGAGAAGCGATAAAGGTAGACCTCAAAGAGAGAAGAGTAGCAATACTGGCCAATGCAGCATAAGCCTGTAAAGCATTCACAACACCCACCTGTCCTTTGTCAACTATAAGACCAAGATGACTGCCCTCCAACATCCTGAAGGATCTATCACATCTTCCAGAAAAGCAATGGAGAAGATTATCCATGACTTCTACTAAGATCTCTTTAATAGCCACATCCACCTGCCCACATACCAAATTCCACATGATGGATACGTCATTCCAAATGTTCTCCCTTCTGAAATCTGACATGCCGTTTTGTCATAAAGAAGCGAACAGCAACTGGCCCAGACAAAGTCAGACATGAACACCTGAAAAATCTGCCTGTCAGAATTCATCAATACACTGGCTGGGCTCTTCACAAGCTACCTGTCTGAATGCAAGGGGCCCTCCCAATGGGAAACCAGCATCACAGTTCTACTATTCAAGAAAGAGACATCCACAATATAGGGAAATATCACCCAATCTGCCTGTTGTCCGTTTCTAGAAGTTGTACACTCGAGTCATTCTGAACCAGATTGGCAGAAGATTAGATGAGAAACAAGCATGCAAGCAAGCCACGTTCCAAAAAAGGATTCAGCCCTAATCGACCATATCCACATGGTAACCAAGCTCATTGATGTTTGTAGGGAGTTCAAGATGCTGCTCTGTCTAATGTTCATTGATTTAAAGAAAGCCTTTGATTTCTTTTTTTAGACTGAAGTGGTCATCAAGTCCTAGCCATACAGGGCGTTCAACCTCAAAACATCAAGATCCTTCTGAACTGTATTATGGATTCATCACCAGGTACTCACCATTCTATAAGGGAAGTGGGTTATTGATGTAAAAAGAGGAGTTTGGCACGGTGATACTATTTCACTAAAACTCTTCAGTGCCACCCTTGAGAACATCATGCGACAATTAGAATGGGAAAGAATGTGAGTGAAGTTAGATACATGCAAATATACCACCTCTGCATTGCTGATGACATTATTCTAATAATAGCAAACATTAGCCAAGGGGCACAATGCTGGCTGACTTGACTGTGAATGTGGAAAGGTAGGTCTACAGATGAATCTCAACAAAACATTGTTCATGAAAATGAACTAGTACCAGATGCTCCATTCACTATCAACAGTACAAACATCTCTGAATGCAGCAGTTATGTGTGCCTAGGTTGAGAAGTCAACATGACGAATGACCTAGCCCCTGAGATGCACAGGAGGAAGAGAGCAGTGTGGAATGCCTTCAAGGACATCTAAGAAATAACTAAAAGGACAAATAACCTCTGACTTGGGCACTTCTCTTCAACTCCACCATTCTCCCTGCATTAATGTAAATCTCAGAAAATTGAGCCCTCAAAAGCAGGATGAGAACTCTGTTTGGGTCTCCCAAATAGAAATCTAAAGAGTGTCACACTTCACTCAAGTGAGAGAAGGAATCTGGAATTCCGACCTCCGTGGATGATCCAGAGTCAGGAATGCTGTCTCGCTTGTCAAGTCATCGAAAATTTGATGGCTGGACATGTAATGCAACTTGGAGAAGACTGCTGGACTAGAGCCATTTCTGCCTGGATCCTATGACATAAAGATCACAGGCTTCCCACTTACAAGATGGTCAGGCTTCTTTGTCAAGAACCTGAACAAGTGGTTTGAAGCTCTTCGGATTCCTGGAGCAAACAGATGCCATTGGGTTACACTGGCACGTCACAGGGAAAAATGGAAACAGTACTGGTGCCCGCTCAAGCCAATGGACGAATAACCGGATGTCAAGTAATCAAGTAATCAATTTAAATTTATGTTTGAGCAGTAATTAAAAATTACAAAAAATAAACTTTGAAATAACAACTTTATTTCTACCAATTTCATAATTCTTAGCTCTCTACTTCCATAGACAATGTGTCAGTGTTTTTCTTGGTTTAGTCAATGTGTATATTTTCTTTTAGAATGTTTCTCCAGGGGCCTCTCCTGTTGGAACACAGGTCCAATGGTGCTCAGGATAGCTTGATCATCTTATGATTCCTAGGGTCCATCAGGATTATACCCTCTGGTGAGTGGGTGAAGACAAGAAAGTAGTGCTGGCAATTGACCTGACGCCAGGCATGTGCTCCACCTTTTGAATTATATCAAGGGCCCATTCTTTTCCTTTGAAAATGATTTCCTTTTAAAATGATCATTGTTAAAGACTAATACACAGTTATACTTCATGTACCACTGTTTAATATCCCTGGGAAGTCTGTTTATCTCTGCATAGAGTCAGTTGTATCATGATTTAATACACAGCTGTGTTTTGTGTATATAAGTAGATAATTTTCTAAATGCTTGTCTCACTTGTCTTCCCATAGTTCATTGATTGGCTTGAGTGGGCTCCAGTAACATCTCCAAATGTCTGTCATATGATAATGTAGCCCAAGGGCATCTGATTGCTCCAGGAACATGAAGAGCCTTAAACCATTCCTTCAGGTCATGGGAATGAGATCTATAATTGTTACTGTTTTTTTTGCATATCAACTATGAAATGGGTATCTTGCCATACTCTGCCAACCGTGTGGAATACTCTTGTAGTAGCCTCTCATCTCATGCATTTATTGATGAACCATCTATTGGTGGATGCCCGCCTTCCATCCTGGGTACCTCATGATCAGCTGGGCACAGGGAGAGGTGGTAGTAGCTCTGCCCCATGTATCTGAGTCTCTCAGATACACGGGGAGAGATTCAGAATTTACTAAAACCTTTATTAAAATTGTCCTAAATTTTTGCATTTAACATTGTACATTTGATGAAATGAACAGCCTTGCACATGTACTTTTGTGTATGTACCAAGACTAGATGTGTATTTTTTGCTTTGATAAAAACTGACGAATTATTATCCATTAAGGCTGTGCTTATGTATATTCCCACCAGCAATACATATTCCGCATACCCTCTCCAATGTAATGTGTTAACCAGCTGCTTTATATTTGCCATTGTGTTTTGTCTCAATATGAATGAGAATAAATACATTTTGTAATTATGAGCAGTCATATTTATTTCTGTGAATTATTTATCCATTATTTTCCTCAACTATTTCATTTTAGAGTTTCCTCAGATATGGATTAAAATCCTGTAAGAAAAAAATAGTTTCATCAGAATGAATGTGGGGCCAAATATGAAAAAAAAAGTGTATTTACAAAGCTAACACAAATAGAAGGAATGAGTGGAGCTCTGAGGGGTAAAGCCTACTAAGATCTGATCACAAGTGGCTTTCTCCTCCAAAAAAGCTTGAGCGTCCTGAGTTACAGAGAGTCAGACACTGAGTGAATGCTTTCATGCTTCAATAGCTACCCTGAGGTGTCACTAACCACTCTAGAATTGATGCATCCAAAAAGAATGCTCAGTAAAATATTTACCTGAATGTCAAAGAAAGCATTGATGCTATTATATTATTTGAGATTGCTTTTCTCTGCCTGAATATATACTACCAGGAAGCCCCAAATTAAAAAAAAACTACAATAAAATTACTTTCATTGTAGGAAGTTTTTTAATAAGCAAAATTTTGAAAGGAAGTACTACTGTTTCTGTGTTTGCATATAAAGTCTAGGTCTGAGTGAAAGATGGCAAAGTGGTCAAATTTGTTTTCCAGTGAATCTATAATAGAATGCCATTATGCCTGTAATCTACGGATCTAATGATATGGTTGAAGTGTACAGGATTTGTGACAAAAGACTTTTTAAGCCATCAGAGAGCTTTACTTTCTATACAAATTGCTGAGGACTTAAAAAATTAATTAGGCTTAATTTTATTTTACTAGACGTCTGTTGTTGCACAGTAAACAGGCTATGTGTCTAACTTACATGAGCAAAATAATCTCCAAGGATACAGTTTTCCAATTTGATTACCAATTTATTTTTGCTACAGAATTGAAATCAGAAACACAGCAATGCAGTGGGAGAGTACTGCACAACTGTTATAGGGTAGGTTTCAGTAGAATTGTACATACTGGCATCCTGTAAGCAGTGTTCTAAGAAGAGCTCGATGATGGTAGGTTGGGATTTGTTGACCTTTATTAGTGAATTAAGACCTGTTAATGATAAATGCTTGCTCTCCTGTATGTTGTATAAGTAAACACACTAGGCAAGAAATGCCCCAAAGAATCCTAGCTCAGAGTTTTCATCCTTAAGTCTATTCATTGCACCTCTGCTCCAAACCTGTCTGGCCATGTTGTGTGGGACTCAGCATCTACTATTAGATCTCAAGTCTATGTCCATATTTTAATCATGTAGAATAAGCTATAAATGATAATTAGACTACCATAACTTAATAATAGATATTAAATAAAAAAGGAGAAATGATTTCCTAAAAATAATATATCTAGAACCCTACACTCAGAATGTGAGACTCCTGGCAACTGTCATATTTCATTAAGAAACACTCAAGGTTTTAAAAAGAAACACTGTATTGTACAGAGAAGGAATATGAAGTAATTTGAAGAGAGTAACTCAAAATCAGTTGGTTGGTTAAAATGCACAACCCAAGTTTCCTGGTTATAGTAAAGTCTCTTTAGGAGTTCTCCATAGCAGTGATTCTCAAGTGTAAGCATGGCAGAGACTAAGATGGGGCTTCAGTACTATTTATTCATATTGAGTTGGTGCCTGAGAAAACTGTGCCTTTCAAAGTTCTCAGAGAGATTTCTCATGTTTCTAGTTGTGCTTTGGTGAATGATGTTCAAAATTTTCTTCCAATCTCAGATTTTTATCATTTATTCCTTTTAAAGTGGTGGTTCTCATCATTAATTACATTTTATAATAGTGAGTTAAAAACAGATTTGAGGCCACATGTTAAAAGATTTGGCATTGATTTGTTTGGGATAAGACCTTATTTAAGTAATTGTTAGTTATTAGTAATTTGTAATGGTTTTCAAATGCTAAATAAGGGCTATAGAAGAGAGACGATTATTGAAACCACATATATTCACCTGAAAATTAGAGCAAGAGGCAAACTGAATAAAATTCAATTGCCATTTTGAGACATAAACAAAATTATAAGGTGTTTTTCAAAATAATATAAACACTCTGTGGTGAAAATACGTTAACAGATGTGTGCGGTGAAGATTAGCATATAATCTACTACTTGAGAAACTTTTAAATGAAGCGTAATTACATAGACCACTTTGAAGAGTTGTGAATAAGTAGGCTAGTACATGGAATTATACAAATTATGTTAAAGGAAAATACACCATTTCCAAATAAGCAATAATTTTACCCATGTGATTATTTTCATAAGTTATTAAGCATGCTCTTTATATTTTAATTAAAAGGAGAAGTGTAGCTATTTAACTTTATGGATATAAAATTATTTTCTGAACTGTAGACAATAGTAATGGTGATAACAACCACAGAAGAACTTTTAATTACTTTCAGATCACCAATCATTCTATAAGTCAGTTCTGAATCCTAAAACAGACTTTTGAGACTTTTTTTTTTGTTGCTGCTTCCTATTTACTTTCACTGCAAAGGAACACATTTTCTCCAGGGTAATAAAATAATTTATTAAAAGACCAAATCTATTCCTGATCAAATATTCAGAGTATTAGTAGCCAGTTTCTTGATAAAAATGAGCAAGCTGTGAAGCACAGTAAGTTATTGTCTTTATTTATTTATTTATTTATTTATTTATTTAAAATATTTTATTATACCACCATGAGATATACAATTACAAAGATGTTCATATTTGGGTTTTGGTCTTACAGTGTTCCAGCACCCATCCCTCTACCAGTGCCCATCTCCCACCACCAATGTCCCCGGTTTCCTCCCTCTCCCCCAGCCCACCTCCATGGCAGGTTCTTTATTTCTCTCCCTTTCTCTCTCTTTCTCTTTTCCTTCTCTTCCAGAGCATACGTTGAAGGGTTGTCATGTAATGGATGGACATGGAGAATATTATGTTGAGTGAAATTAGCCAGAAGGAGAGAGACAAATACAGATGACTGCATTATTTGCATTACATAAATATATATGTATATATTATGATACCAATATCCAAGGTCAAGTTGTTGCAGGTGGTCCCCATGGGTGACTTATGTGAGGCCAGAAGGGGAGAAAGATGGTCGCTTTTCCCCAGCCGCCTCTGCCACCTGGGACCCGCTGGGCAGGCTTAGGACAGATAAAGTCTGAGATGAGTCCCTGCACGGTGTGGGCCTGAGCCCCACCAGCCCCACGAGGTGGCCGTCAAGCCACACCTGATGTCCACTTGATCTCTAGGCGCGGGAGTAGATCCCCACCACCCGAGGTTTCTCGGGGAGCCACGGACTCAGGCTGGAGCAAGGAATTGCTCTTTGCAGGAAAGGAAAGCCAGTCCTAGGCCTTACCCAGGGTTTTATCAGGGTTCTTGTCTTCCCTCGCAGAAAAATAGTTTTCAGAAGTCAAAGAGCAGTGAGGTTAAAACAGGTTTAATTAAGGAGGTTTTAGGAGAGGGGGAGAGGAGAGAAAGCAAGAGAGAGAGTGCACATCTCAAGAAGGGAGATGCGGACAACACACGTAGCTTAGGCACCACATGTGCTTCGGCCACATGAGCTCAGGCAGCATGTGTGTCCAAGCAGCATGTGCGTGCTGTGCTTTGGTCAGGGTGACTTTTATAGATTTCTTCCCAAGTTACTCCCATATTGGGCTTTAACCTCGGTTACTAGGGCCACTGCCAAGGGGAGTAGACTTTGGGAGTGGTCTTCTTTGACTGGAATGCTTTGAAGTCTTTTTGAGCTGGGTTCTGGGCAGGAAGGCTGATTCATTTCCTTTAGGAGATTTAATCAGCTAAAGCCATTCACACATTCCCTCTGGCCTTCCCTTCCCCAGGGTCTATTGTTGATGTGGTCTTGTCAAGTTTGGTTTTGGGTTTTCAACCAGGGGTGGCTCTGAATTTCTTCTTCTTTTAGGAATTTTAATTGCCATGTGGCACCCCCTCTCTGCCTGCCTACAGCAAAGTGAAACATGTATCAGGAGGTCTTGTCAAAGGTGGAAATTATCACAAACATGTGGTAGTCAGAGGCTAGGTAAGACAAAATGGAACAGTGTGCTAACAATTGTCAAAAGTACTAATACCAACCTAGAACTGAGCATTGAATAGAGGCAAACGTTATTGCCTTTATTTAAACAAATAAAACATTCAGTTTATGGGCTATACCGCGAATCCAAATCATGTCAGGTATCAAGCTCAGTTTGCCTCTGTGCAGGAATATTACTTTACCTGCCATACTATCTCTCTGGTGCTTTTGACCATTATTTATTAGAATTACAAAAATGTTGGAGTATTATACTTTACTAAAGAAAAAGAGACTCATAGACATGGGCAGAGCTGCTACTGGCTCTCCCTGTGCCCAGCCGCTCATGAGGAACCCAGGAGGAATGGCAGGTTCTAGCTCCTGGCCGGCCACCCCAACAGAGCCTTGCAACAAGTCAGACGACCCCCCTCCAATGAGGGCCTCCATTCTCCACATCCGGACTTCCCTCTCGTCAGAACTCCACCCAGCAGACCAGCCTATCACAGCCCGGCTAGTGCGGCGCAAGCGGCTGTGCAGTTTTTCAATAAATGCTGTATTTACAGATGACTACAAGAATATGCTACCCGCATGGCAGAGCCTCGGCAAGCTACCCTTGTTGTATTTGATATGCCAAATACCAGTAACAAATTTAAACCTCATTCCCATGACCTGATGGAGTGGTTTGAGGTTCTTTATATTCCTGGAGCAAGCAGGTGCCCTTGGGCTGCTCTACTTGCATGAGACAGGACAAATGGAGATGTTACTGGTGCCCTTCGAGCCAATCGATTATGAACTGGAAGACAGTAATACAGTGAAAGAAAAAAAAATGATTAGAAATTTTAAGCACTAAATTCTTGGTTTTGGAGTCACTGGCTCTAAATTGCTATAGCAAATTCTTGTGTTACTTCTCACTAATGCATATGATAATTGTGTTTTATGACGTTAGCTGCGTCTGTGAAACTTTAGTTAATATGTATTCAGTCTAGACCAGAGTAATAATACAATGGTTAGTGTTCTCTCCTTTTACCCAGAAAGCCTGGGCTCAATCCCCAGCACTAATAAGATACAATGAACACTGGCAGGTGTGATCCCAGAGTACAGATCCAGTTATAGTGAGCAATGCTGAGTGTGACCCAAAAAAAAACAAAAACAATAAAAATCACACACATATTATTCAGTCTAAATAAGTTCTGTAAAAGACTAATTTAAACAATAAATTGGGTTGTAAGGGTTGGCCACCCAATGGGGTGACTGACTGGGAGCCTCAGAACGCCGCACCTACCAAGGAAAACTCTGAGAGACCAAGTCCTATGCAAAAGCAAGGGTTTTATTAATAAGCGAGTATACTCGGGCTCATAGCGTGACCCCAAACGGTCAGTGGCTAAGAGCCCCAAGCCCTTCCAGGGAGGATCTTTTAAGGAATAATTCCCCGCTACAGAAAAGCCCACGCATAACTATCCAATAGGTTTAAAATATTACATCAAGGTCTGCGCCGCAGGCACCCAATCACTCTGCAACAGGTAACCATCACCCACCTATCTGAGCGTGCCTAATACTTCTTTCCATATTTGGCATGGCATGGGCCCAGTCACTTATCATACCAAATACAGAGGGGGACATCAGATGCAACCTCTCGGAAATGTTTGCCTTTATAGCCCTCCCTGGAATTATTTGCTTAAGGCCCTTCCTCCTGTGCTCTTGTCTTGTAGAGCCATCATTTACCTCTGGTTGAGCTATCATTTTATCAGTTACCTCTGGTTCCTGTCTTTGTGTTCTGTGGTGGGCGAGGGGCCATTCTTTCAGGGTAAATAATATGTTCCATATTTCCATCTTAGTTAATCTTAGTTTGCAAATAATTTACATATTCAAGTATCTGAGTTCAGCACTCAGAGTAGTTTAATTTTAACCTGTTTGTAATAGAACATTTCATGTTTGTTTGGAATAGAACTAAATATCCTGACACACATTTGCAAATATATGGACACTTACTTTTTTGGTAAAGGAACAAAAATATTAAGTGGAGCAAAGAAAGCCTCTTCAACAAGGGTGCTTGGAAAACTGGGTAGTTCCTTGTAAAAAAAATGAAGTTAGACCTCTAATTCCATGCACAAAATTCAGGTCAAAATGGATTAAAGATCTCAATATCAGACCTGAATCTATAAGGTACATTGAATAAGACAAAGGCAAAACCCTCTATGACATTGGAGCTAAAGGCTTTTTCAAAGACAAAACACCACTGACATAGCAAATGGAAGCAAAGATAAACATATGGGGTTATATGAAACTGCAATGCGTCTGCACCTCAAAAAGAAATGGTGACAAAGACACAAAGACAGCCCACAGAATGAGAAAGAAATATCACTCAATGTCCATCTGATAAGGGTTAATATACCAAAGAAATACAAGATACTGGTAGAACTTTACGAGAAAAATATTCTAACCCCCATCAAGAAATGGGGGAGAATAAATAAACAGAAATTTCCATAAAAAGAAATTCAAATAGCCAAAAGGCATATGAAAAAAGTGCTCTTCATCTTTAGTCTTCAGTGAGATGCAAATCAAAACAACAATGAGATATCATCTCACACCACAGAGACTGGCGCATATTCAAAAAAGCAAGAACAAGTGCTGAAACAGATGCAGAGAGAAAGAAACTCTCATATATTGTTGGTTGGAATGTCGACTGGTCCAGCTTTTTGGGAAAACAATATGGACATTCCTCCAAAAACTAGGTATTGAGCTCCCTTTTGACCCAGGAATACCACACCTGGGAATATATCCTAGAGACCAAAAACTCACAACAGAAACACCATTTGCACTTCTATATTCATCGCAGCACTATAAACAATAGCCAGAATCTGAAAACAACCAGAGTGCCCAAGAACAAACAACTGGCTAGAGAAACCTTAATACATCTACACATTGAATACTATGCAGCTGTTAGGAAAAAAAGTCATGAAATTTACCTACATATGAATGTATGTGGAGATAATCATGCTGAGTGAAATTAGTCATAAGGATAGGGATAGATGTAGAATGACTGCATTCATTGTGGAACATAAATATATACCAGTTTTCTACTAATTGTTGGAAACAGTAATGCAGGACTAGATCTGAGCATTGAGTGTAGGCAAAGGATTTACGTGATAACCTCTAAATGTATGTAGGACAAGCCACGATGTATAAGAGAAGGGAGAGAGAGAGAAATAGAGAGAGAGAGAGAGAGAGAGAGAGAGAGAAAAGAGGAAAAGTGACTGCCATGGAGGCAGGCTGGGGAAGGGGTAGGGAATTTGGGGACAATCATGGTGAGAAATGTGCACTCGAAGGGATGGATGCTGGAACACTGTTTGACTGATACCCAATCATGAAATCTTTGTAATTTTATAACTGATGGTGGTATAATAAATTTAAAAATAAGTTGGGTAAACAATATGTTCTAAACTTCCATTTTAGACATTAAGGATTATATTAGTTTGCATATAATTTACATATCCAAATATCTGTGGTGAGGAGTCTAAACACTTTAATCTGTAACATTAATACTACTATCATATGTGAAGAGCTAAATCATATACACTAAAAAATATGATATCTATCTGTCTGTCTATCTATCTATCTCTCTCTATCTATGTACCTATCTATCTATCTATCTATCTATCTATCTATCTATCTATCTATCTATCTATCTATCTATCTATCTATCTATCTATCTATCTATCTATCTATCTATCTATCTATCTATCTATCTATCTGTCTGTCTGTCTGTCTGTCTGTCTATCTGTCTATCTGTCTGTCTATCTATCTGTCTCTCTGTCTCTGTCTGTCTATCTGTCTGTCTCTATCTGTCTCTCTGTCTCTCTCTATCTATCTATCTATCTATCTATCTATCTATCTATCTATCTATCTATCTATCTATCTATCTATCTATCTATCTATCTATCTATCTATCTATCTGTCTGTCTGTCTGTCTGTCTGTCTGTCTGTCTGTCTGTCTGTCTGTCTGTCTGTCTGTCTGTCTGTCTGTCTGTCTATCTATCTATATTTATTTAATTAAAAGTTTTTTATTTATTTATTTGGGGGACATCTCACCTGGTGTTACTCAGTGTTACTCCTGGCTCTGCACTCACAAATTCTTCCTGGCTGCACTCACGGTACCATATGGTTTGCTGGTGATCAAACTGCGGTTCTCCACATGCAAGGATGGGACTCTGACAAGCCAGTGGCCGTCGCGGTTCATCAATAAATGCATGAGATGAGAGGCTGCTACAAGGTATCCCACCAACAGCACAGAGCCTGGCAGCTACCCATGTTGTATTGATATGCCAAAACCCACTAACAATTATAGACCTCATTCCCATGACCTAAAGGAATGGTTTGAGGCTCTTCATGTTCCTGGAGCAAGCTGATCCCCAGGGGCTACACTAGAAAGCAACAGGACATAGGGAGAAGTTACTGGTGCCTGCTCGAGCAAATCAATGAATGGGAAGACAATTGATACAAGTGATACTATGTGGTGCAAATATATTATACCTGAAGCAAGTTTGTATATATAGTCCATATAATTAGTCTACAGTGAGATATAGTATGATTACTTTCATGCTATTTTTTCTCTCCCTTTGAAAGTCAAGTCACTGACAGTAACATACTTTACATAAAGTGTAAACTTTACATATATTCATATATTTTAAACTTCAGTTCTGTCTTGAATTTAGGTATCTTTTTGTGAAGATATTTCAGCATGACTGCCTTAAAAGAATGTTGGCTAGATGGATTACTATGGCAGTTAAGTAAGACTGAGATCAAAGTGTCAGAATAGTGAAGTTCTGATGAAGACCCTCTTTGGTTGCAGATAGATATTTTCTCATTGTATTCTCATATGTATGGGAGAAGGTGGGAGCTATTTTTAAGTCTCTTTTTTATATAATCTTATTTTCTAGCAGAAAGATCTTAAATCATTTATGCAAACATCATTGTCATGTCACATGGCTGAAACTCATTTACGTAGACAATTTGCCTGGAAGAGAAAGCTATATAGCCCAGTTTATGTACTCAGGATTTAAGGAGAAACTTACTATAAAAATTACCTATGGAAAATTTGTAATGCCAGTAGAGTTACTAGATGAGTTAAGTAAGTCTAGTTTCCTTTTATAAAGCAGATTCTATAAGATTCAACTGGTTTTGATATAAAGGCAATAATCTATGAAATATCTGGGTCAATCTTTTCTCTCTTTACTGAATGTGAAGGTTATTGTTAAAAATTTGTAGTATCCTTTGGGAGTTATGGAAAATGAAGCATAGGTACATATTTTGAGCATGCCATTAATTATTCTTCCTCCATTTACGTGTCACAAAGGAATTCTCTATGTACTTCTCAGCTTAAAAGTTTTGTGATAAATGTCCTTTGTGATAGCTTCTGGTACCCAAATAAGAATATATGGGAAATAACCCACTCATGCAACCTTCACAGTTAATATCCCAGAGTCAAATATTGCATTTGCTAATTCTGTTTTTTCTTGCTGATATTTCTTCTATTATAGTAATTATGCCAAGTTTATTGCTGACAGTTAATGCATTTTCCAGGCCCCTGTCCCTTTTCTCATTCCCAATGAAACAGGTAACTTTCAAAATCAGGAAATCTAAGCATTACATCTACAAAAGGTCGCCTCTTAAATGCACTAGACATGCACAGACATGGTTTTCTATGGTAGAGAGTAGGTCAATGGGTATTTCAGAACGGTGTTGGAAGTTTCTGATTTTTTGTCCAAGGTAGTGGTTTTATCTAGGATTTTTTTTTTTAGCCATCCAGTTCTAACGTTTAACTAATATCGTTAAAAAATGGGTAAGCAAATATTTTCAATTATGTCTGATATTCTGTTAGCTATTCATTAGAGATACTTTGTATAAGAAAACAAACAGTTCATCAAAATTCTACACCTTGCTTTTAGCCCTGCATAAAACTTTCATTGGGGATAATTTTTCTTTGGGCCTAAAAAAGTATTTTCTTTTTATTGAGTAATAATATGAAGAAACATAAAGGCATTCTGGTGAATTCTTTTTGATTCTCATCACTTTCTGTATTCTTGCTTCTATTACTACTTTTCAATAGCACTTCTACTGTGTTACAAAGTGTTTATGTGGATTTTTTTCTCCTTGTCTTTTTTTTTCTCTAAAAAATAGACCCAAGAGAATTTCAGTATATTTTCATTCATTCAAATTTTATTCCCAATGACTACCTATACCAGTCTCTGGCTATGGTAGGCACTCAGTAGATGTTTAACTATTGAATGAATGATGAAATGTTATTTTTATGTATTATTGTATAATTTTTGTGACCAGCAAGAAATAATAATAATCTATTCATTATACTTATTGAATTAAATTTTTTATTAAAAGAATATTTATGTGAGCTTTGCTTTCTTAATCATTACTACTAAACTCACATCTGTGATTGGCTGAATTCTGCCATCATTCACTTCTAACATTTGTCAAATTTCAGCACTTAATACTAAAGTTATTTATGTGATTATCATAAATTATTTGCTAGCATTTTTCCAGCATATATAAGCAAACGGTGACATTTTAGAGTCATGGACTGTGATACTGCATAACTTTTCCATTCTCAGTAGTCATTTTCTTTTTGTCATGTACTACTCATTTTCTATATATCAAATGCTACTTGAAATGTAATTTTGTTGTTCTGTATAGTTAGTTCTCCTAAAGTATTTGTTTTGAAAACAAATTTCTGTTTGTATCAATGTGATTGTGTTAGGCACAATTTAGCATAAAAGATATTCTGTTTTCTTTTGCATTATTCCATTGAGGAATACAGAGACCTGCATACATTTGGATAAAATCATATTGAATATACAAATCCCCACATAAATAAACACATATACACACACTCATATCAGCTATTTTAGTTAATCATTTTATCAAATTATGCTATGAATACCCTGTGATGTTATAGATAACCATGTGATCATTGATAACATTCTTCCATTACACAAAAACTCCCCAGTTCTACACATTCAGTGGTCATTTTAATATGTAAATTTCATCTTGCTTTCAGGTCAAATGTCCATAGTAGGCATAGTATTTATGAGTTATAAATTAAACTGTATAAACTGTGTTATCAATTCTAAAGTTGACTAATTTTTTAATGTCACTGACATTATGTTTTCATATAGTATGCTCTGACCTTATTTCCCAAAAAGATCCATGGAATTTTTGGCTTAAATTATATAGAGCATGATGTTTGAGGGGAGGGAGGCAGGTAAGGGCCTCCCCAGCAGTGCTAAGGGTATTTGAGGTAACTCCTAGATAATTGTACCTGGAATTCATTGCTAGAATTTGAGGACCCAGAACTGCTAGTGCCGGGAATCAATCAAGGCTGTTTTGCAGTAGGGGTCTTTAGGGTTGTACTTAGCAGGGGCCGTATACACCTGGGTTTGAATTCAGATTCCAGGTCATGATAAATACATGACCTTTACTACTGAATTATTATTTCCCAGCCGCAGAGTGATTTAAATAATTTATTGTTGGGGCCAGAGAGATAGTACAGAGGGTAGGGTGTTTGCCTTGCACACAGCTGACCCGGTTCTATCCCTGACATCCCATATGATCCCTCGGGCACCGCCAGGAGTAATTCCTGAGTGCAGAGCAGGAGGAATTGCCCGGTGTGGCCCATAAGGAAAAATAATTATTGTTGCAATGTAGCACAGCAAGGGTGTCTTATAATTTCTCTGTTCTCTCTTTTCTGAGCATCCACTAACATAACACTGATCAGGTTTTCCAGAGCAGAGAGTTGTGCTAGAATGATATTTGTGCTGAAGCATGTGTTGGGGATCTAATAACTGAAAAAGAAAGTAGAGAAAACTGGTAAGAGAGAAAGAGAAGGACAAACTCTTAAGATGCAGGTTTAACAAAGTTTCAGGAAGGATTTTTTGAGGAAGTATTATTTGGCGTGTTTGCCGTTGAGCCAAAAGAGTCAGTCCTTATAAGACTGCTTTACAGTGACTTAATATGACCCGTGGTTGGAAGTGAAGCTCAGGTGAGATAGTTCTCTACAGAGTCTGATACCTAGACATTGTTCATCCCAACACAGTTCCCACAGTTCAGCACAAAAACATTTCTTAAGGTAGTATTACCCAAACATAATGCAATATAGACATTTCTGTGCTCATCTCATTGTATGCACTTCTGGTTCTTTAAAAATATTTTAACTAAAATAATGTGAACTAAAAAAGACTTGCAAATAAAGTATGATGGGATTTTAGGTTCTTGTTATTCACCTCCCTCTAATATTAATGATACAGCATAATCATTTAAATTCAGAAATTAATTTGGATACACTACTATGAACTAATTTACAGACATAATTCAAACTTCATTACTTTATTTCCTTTTCCCTTTCAACTATTTCTCTTTTCCACAGATTGCCATTCAAAATCACTTGAACTTGATGACTTGAATGCCATTATTCATCGATTTGCTCGAGCAGGTGCCAGTAACATTTCCATTGGACTCTATCACGTGCCGATATAGCCCAATGGCATCTGGTTGATTCAGGAATATGAAGAGCCTCAAACTGTTCCTTCAGGGTCCTGACAAGGAAGTATGACCATCTTGTAGGTGGATGGCCACGTGATCTTTTGGCATCCCGTGGGATCCAGTTAGTAATGGCTCTACTCCAGCGGTTGTCTGCAAATCACATTATATGCCCAGCGCATCTGATTTTCGATGCCTTGGCAAATGGGACCGTGTCCCGGATTCTGAAATAGTGATGGATCAAATTTCTGGATTCCTTCCCTCATTTGAGTGAGTTGTGATATTCTAAGCATAGCTCTTTCGATTCCTCTCTGGGAGACCCGAATAGCATTCTCATCCTGCTTTTGTAGGGCCCAGGTATCTGAGGCATATGTTAATTCAGGGAGAACAGTGGAGTCAAAGAGATGTGCTCGGAACTGGAGGTTCTTTTTCCTTTTAGCTATTTCTTCGATGCCTTTGAAGCCATCCCATGCTGCTTTATTCCTCCTGCGCAGCTCAGGTTTTAGGGCGTTCATCATTTTGATTTCTTGACCTAGGTACACATAAATGCTGCATTCAGAGATGTCTGTTCCATTGAGAGTGAATGGGGCCTCTGGAGCTAGTTCATGTTTCATGAACATAGTTTTCTTTAGATTCAGCTATAGACCTATCTTTCCACATTATCGGTTGAAGTCAGCCAGCATTTGTGCCGCTTGGCTAATGTTTGGTGTTATCAGAATGATGTCATGAGAGAAGCGGAGGTGGTGTAGTTGCCGACCATCTATCTTCACTCCCATTCCTTCCCATTCTAATTGTTACATGATGTTCTCGAGGGTGGCGCTGAAGAGTTTTGGTGAAATGGTATCACACTGTCGAACCCCTCTTTTCACATTAATGATCACTTCTTTGTAGAATGGTAAGATCCTGGTGGTACAGTTCATGAAGTATCTTGATGTATTGGTTTTGAACGCCCTGTTTGGCTAGGGCTTTGATAACCACTTCAGTCTCCACAGAATCAAAGACTTTCTTTAAATCAATGAACGTGAGACAGAGCGGCATCTTCTACTCCCTACAAACCTCAGTGAGCTTGGTTACTGTGTGGATATGGTCGATTGTGCTGAATCCTTTCCGGAAGCCAGCTTGCTCGAATGGTTGTCCTTCATCTAGTGTTTTGCCAATCCTGTTCAGCGTAACTAGTGTAAACAGCTTATAGATGACAGACAACAGGTAGATGGGGCGATAGTTGCTAATGTCGTGAATGTCTCCCTTCTTGAACAGTAGAACTGTCCTGCTGGTGTTACATTGGGAGGGCACCTTTGGCGTTTGGACAGGTAGCATGTGAAGAAACGAGCTAGCGTATTGATGAGTACTGAAGGTAGATTCTTCAGAAAGAGCACTTAATATGGCAGCAGTAAGAAAAGCGAACAAGCAGTGCCTGATAAAATTTCACGGCCAACCGAGGCTACCATAACAAAGGACTAAAATGACTGTCTGTTCTTTCGATGCACATACACTGTCATCGGAAGCATATATCGAGGATCTGATGGTGCAAGCACAAAAGATCAACTGCAACATCATTGGTCTGACTGAGACGAGGAGGTTTCAGTTGCATCATGCTGTATTTGACTTCAGAGAAGAAATGTTCCTTGGAACATGCAAGGAAAGAGGCGTCCATGGTGTATTGTCCTTGTCAACACAAACATGGCTGTCAACATTGATGCATTTGAATGCCTAACAAACCAGATAGGATGATTACACTTGAAGAGATGTGGGCACCTGCCAGCAATTTCTATCTTCATTGTCTATGTACCAACATCCACATACAAGGAAGATGAAATTGAGAAATTCTACTTGGAACTGGAGGAGTTCTATAAAAAGATCACACCTTCTACAAGATCATAGTCGGTGATTTTAATACCAAGATAGAACTGAGGAGATTGGCTGAAGAACTCCACATCGGGACCCATGGCCTAGAATGGAACGAACAGAGAGAAAGACTATATGAGTTCATCATGTCCACCAAGACCATTCATGGGAACTCACAGTTCCAGAAAGCTGAAGCTAAACGTTGGACATGGGAATCTCCTGGCGGACAGTTCCACAGTGAAATTGATCACATCATCTTCAATAGATGGTTTTGTCTGACCAATGTTGCTGTTGTCCCCAAATTCTGAACAGGATCGGACCACCATCTCCTTCATGCAAAATTCTACTTCCTGCAACGGGAGAAAAGGCTGCAAAGTTTAAGAAGAGAACTCCCAGAATGACAACCAACTGGGAACTCTTCAGCACCATTGCAGCAACTTGGGAAGATACCCTCATTGATGACATCGATAAAGAATACAACCAACTGGTTCAGCACCTCCATGATTGTGCGAAGAATGCTGAGAGAGAGAGAAAGACACAAAAGGACACCTGTCTTCAGAAACTCTCGAGCTCATTCACCAATGTGCGAGCCTCAGGCGACCAAATGCTAACGTCCAAGCTTGCAAAGCGTTGCAGAGAAGTGATGAAGACCTCAAAGACAGAAGAGCAGAAATACTGGAAGATGCATCAGAAGCTGGGAAAAGCATTCGCACTGCCCGCCTGTCCCTTGCCAACTGTAAGACCAAGATGACTGCCCTCCGATATACCATTCACGATCCTGCATTATATTCCCTTGACATGAATATATTTTATTTTTACATACATATTAATCTTTGAGGTCCATACTATATATATTATCCTAAATAGCTGGGAAAGTGAATGATATCATTAGTGCCTTAATAATTTTATAATGAATAAAACCTGCAAGATTTTCAAAACAGATATTTCTAAATCCTAATTCCCTAAAAGCTCATAATCAATATTAAGTCTGTTTTTAATATTTCAATATTAAATACATCACTAAATTTTAGCTTTTGATGTAATATATGTATGGCAGAGCCTGGGAAGCTACCTGTATTGTATTTGATATGCCAAAAACAACTAACAATCATAGACCTCATTTCCATGACCTAAAGGAATTGTTTGAGGCTCTTCGTGTTCCTGGAGCGAGCAGATGCCCTTGGGCTACACTAGCATGGGACAGGACATATGGAGATATTACTAGTGTCAGCTCCAGCAAATCGATGAATAATGGGAAGCAAGTGAGTGCAGTGAATATATATATTAATATAATAAAATTTAGATACATTAATGATATATGCATGTATATATTTTTTGGTTCCAGTTATACATATAATCTGAGCACAAAAGAAAGCCCTATCATTTTTATCACTTAAAAACACTAATTTATATTTGATATGGGGAGAAAATGTAAGAGTAAGAAAAGATTTAAAAACTACTGGAAACACGTCCAAGAGATTATTTTGGACTTCATTTTGAAGTGGACTGGCATGAACTAATAAAGAGAAGTTCTTTGTTTTCAAAGTATGGTGATGTGGGGCCAGAGCAATAGCACAGCGGGTAAGTCGTTTGCCTTGCAAGTGGACGACTTGGGTTCAATTCCCAGCATTCCATATGTTCTCCCGAGCGCCGCCAGGAGGAAATCCAGAGTGTAGTGCCAGGAATAAAACCTGATCATTTCGGGTGTGACCCAAAAAAGGAAAAAAAAAAAAAAGAGCAATGTATGGTGATGTGAAAACCAGTGAGCAATAAGAAAACTATGTGTCCAAAAGATATTTTTTTCATCCCTTTCCTTATTACTGTTTTTGAAAGCAAGCAGAGAAAGTTTATTAAAGACCCTCATATATTTAATGAGTATTAAAATATAATTATAATAATTGATATTTTAAATCTTATTTAAATTTTGGAAAACAGCTAGCTGCATACTTTACATATTTATCTAGTTATTCAAAAACTTGAATTAAGACAAGCCTATAAGTATAAAATTACTTGCTTACTATGTATAGGAACGGTTGGTCTAACCACCATAGAGATGAGACCCTCTAGCCTACGGGTGGTATTGGACTAGGTTGTGCTGGGCTAGGTGTACTTGACCTGGGTAAGTGCCCCAACACACTTAGTCGGTCCGCCTCGCTGCGAGCTCCGAAAGTCGCATATTTTCCCGGAAAAGCAACTTCGCCAGCACCGGAACCGTAGCTCCGTCCACCATAGAGATGAGACCACCTAGGGTATTGGAAGCCAGAAATGGCTAGTAGGTTTGGTTATGTGGCCAGTGGCCTCTTCCTCCCCATCCCACCCCACCGTCGGGCCCCCACTTTTCAAGGCTAGGGCAATGACCAGCGCTGCTGCCACCTTAGAGTCTAGGAAGCCGAGTTAGCGCGCGACTTTCTAGGAACAGAAGCCGATACACTCACGACCTATGTATTCTCAGGAACAACAAGGTGGGAGTGGAAGGGTGGAGCGCCAGATAAACTTGTTACTCTATAGTGAATCTAATGCCTGGGCCAGATTGAAAAAATATTTTCAATCCGGCCCAGGTATGCTGAACCAGAGACTCTCAGACATGGGGCAGAGCTCCTCCTTGCTCTCTCTGTGCCCAGCCACTCATGAGGCGCCCAGGAGGCATGGCAGGTTCTAGCCCTGGCCTGCCACAGCAGCACAGCCTCACAACAAGCCAGACATCCCCCGACTCCATGGGGCCCTCCGTCTTCCACATCCAGACTTCCCTCTTGTCACAACTCCACCCAGCAGACCAGAGTATCACAGCCCGGCTCGCTTGGCTGCTAGAGGCCACGTGGTACATCAATAAATGCTTTATTCAGAGGTGACTACGAGGGTATGCCACCCGCACAGCAAGCCTGACAAGCTGCTCGTGTTGTATTTGATATGCTAAATGCCAGTAACATTTACATTAGGTCATTCCCATGACCTAATATAATGGTTTAAGGCTCTTTGTGTTCCTGGAGCAAGCGGATGCCTTTGTGTTCTACTAGCATGAGACAGGACATATGGAGATATTACTGGTGCCTGCTCTAGTAAATAGATGATGAACGGGAAGATAGTGATAGTGACTATGTATAGGAAATGCATTTTATAATCAATTATTGTGAATAAAATAATAGTGTTCTTTCTTTTAAATTTTTATTTTATTTTATTTTGCACCATACCTGGTGGTACTAACAGCCTTACTCCAGGCTCTGCATTCAGTGATCACTACTGGTTGACTTGGGGCACTATATGAGATGCCTGTGGACAAACCCAGGTTTACTGCACGCAAGGAAAGTCCCCCACCTACTTTGCTCATGCAATCAACTATTGTTCAACCCCTAAAATATGTACTTCCTTTATCATACTGTAGCATATGACATTTATTTTAAAATATCAAAAGCTGTCATAGAATTTTATTAGTAGTTGTGAAAATCTGTAATTGAGTAGAAATATATCAATAGACTTGATTTTAGCACTATTTAGTTATTTATAAGCTATACTCGATACTATTTCTCACTTTTGAAAATTTACTTAGTTATCATTTATTTCCCTTTGTTTTACTGAATACACAGTAATATTTATTTAATTCATTTTTGACAATATATTTTCATTTATATGTGAGCTAAGGGCTGCCTCTATCTCATGGATCGCTCCTGATGTGGGACCATGTAAGTGCAGATATGTTCACAGTTGGCTGTATTTGAGGACTATACCTTATTCTTTGCACAGTCTCTCAAGCCCCAAGTAATATTTTTTAAATTGTGAATTAAATGCTCAATACTATTACCTGACTAGGTTCATATTTTTTGATAGACGTAACAGGTTTTGAGTCTAAGTATCTAGAAAACTCAGTATTGTTTTTCAGATTAGATGACTCTAAAATGAAATGAAATTTTATATTAATGTAGGTATTATATCTTGTAAAATAGATTATCACATAGTGCAAAAGGAAGTGGGGTACTTTTGAAAATTTTTTGCTTCATTTAAATACCATAATTTGTGAAGTCATTCACAATACTGTTTTTTTCAGATTTTTAATATTCCACCAGTCCCACCATCAGTATGCCATTACCACCACCAAAGTCCCCAGATTCCCACCCACACCTCAAGCCTACTCCCATAGCAGGCACTAATAAATTATAATGCTTATTGCAACATATGTCTTGTAATGGTGTTGCTAAAATCATGATCTTTTTACTGAGTTGTTACTTGCAAACTGTGCCATCTGTGTTGTCGTTTTCATTCATCAAATTTATTGAATTTAGTGGGTGTCTACTCAATATTTTAACAAAGTTGTTCATATTAATTTTTACAGATATTCAATATTTTACCCCAATCCCACCACTGATGTAGCTTCACACCCCATTATTCCAAGTTTCCCAATCACCCCTTAAGACTGTCTCAAGATGACCCCTTAAACAGACCCTAAGTATTTTATTTTATATTGCCTTTTATATTGTTGTGAGGCAGAACCTCACAACAAGCCAGACGACCCCCACCCACTCCATGGGCGCCCGCCATTTTCCACATCCGGACTTCCCTCTCTTCAGAACTCCACCCAGCTGACCAGCCCATCACAGCCCGGATCATCGACACCCACCCTGCAGCAGTTTCTTCCTCAATCCGGCCCAGGTATGCTGGTCCAGAGACTCTTAGACATGGGGCAGAGCGGTTCCTTGCTCTCCCTGTGCCAAGCCGTTCATGAGGCAGTCGGGAGGCATGGTGGGTTCTAGCCTTGGCCCACCACCCCCGGCTGAACCTCGCAAGAAGCCAGACGACCCCCCCCCCACCCACACCATGGGTGCCACCATTTTCCACATCCGGACTTCCCTCTCTTCAGAACTCCACCCAGCCGACCAGCCCATCACAGCCCGGCTAGCGTGGCCGCTTGCGTGCCACGCGGTTCATCAATAAATGCTTTATTTGGAGGTGTTTAAATAATATGCCTCCCGCACGGCAAGCCCTAGCAAGCTGCTTGTGTTGTATTTGACATGCCAAATGTCAGTAACAATTATATTAGGTCATTCCCATGACCTAATATAATGGTTTATTACATTAGGTCATTCCCATGACCTAATATAATGGTTTGAGGCTCTTTGAGGTTCCTGTGGCAAGCCGATGCCCTTTGCTCTACTGGCATGAGACAGGACATATGGAGATATTACTGGTGCCCGCTCTAGCAAAAGATGATTAACAGGAAGATTGTGATCGTGCCTTTTATCTCCCTGGATTAACATACGCCTCAGAGAACTGGGCCCTAGGAAAGCAGGATGAGAACGCTATTCAAGTCTCCTAAAGAGGAATCGAAAGAGCTAAGACTGGAATATCACACCTCAGTCTAGTGAGAGAAGGAATCTGGAGTTCTGATCTCTGTCTGCGATCAAGAGTCAGGGACACTGCCTCATTTGCCAAGGTGTCAAAAATCAGAGGGCTGGACATATAATGCAATCTGGAGATGACCATTGGACTAGAGTCACTACCGACTGGATCCGACAGTACGTCAAAAGATCACGTGGCCGCCCACCTACAAGATGGTCAGACTTCTTCATCAAGACCCTGAACAAAAGGTTTGAGGCTCTTCATATTCCTGAAGCAAGCAAATGCCATTTGGCTGCACGTGCCAATGTAGCCCATGGGCTACATTGGCATGTGATAGGGTCAAATGGAAATGTTACTGGTGCCTACTTGAGCAAATCAATGAATAATGGGATGTCAAGTGATCAAGTGAAGTGATTGCCTTTTATAGATAAATTGCTAAAATTGATCAAGAAATGTTTTCTTAGAAAAATGTTAGTGAAGTATGTTCAATCTCACCATGGAAGCTTTAAGTCCTTGCATAAGAAATTACTGATATTGTTACAGGATAAGCATAATGTGTATAAATTTTGTTATTGGTTACCTTCTGCTTTACAACCATTAAATGTTGTTTGCTAATTGGTATAACAGTACAGTAGCATTTGAGTTGCAGCATCACATGATCCAGGAATTTCAAAATTTTTAAATGGATGATAAATTTGGAGTTGAATTTTAACTAGGTGTTCACTTTGGGGCAAAGGCATGACTCCTGGGTCTTCTGGAAGAACAGGGAGATGGGGGAGTTAGCCTATTCGCGACTTCACTAAAGCTTTGAGATTTCATCTCAAAACCCACATACCTGAATTTTTAAATTTCTGGGTGGAGCTCATCTGAGAAGTGGAGTTTGGCCTTGACCATGCCTATGATTGTGGACTGTAGATCTTTTCAACTGCTGGGTTGGGTGAGCCATGTACTCACCTATTCCTGTCCAGGGTGCCCCAGTATATTCAGCCTGGTGCAGAGACTGGAGGCATCTCTGTTACCGTTGATCTCTTTTGAGATTTTTATGTGTCTCTGGCTCATTGCTAGTAAATGAGATTACTTGGCTTCCGAGGCTCTTCATGGGAAATTGAACTGGATACGTGAAACAGCTTCTTTCAAATCTGAGAAGTTAGTTCTCAGATCAATTGAGAGGGCAGTTCCCAAAGACTAACCTGCTAATTTTTTGTTTCCCCTCTGTTATTTAGAAAGGAAAGAGTAACCAAAGATGTTTGGCTATATGTATCTTAAGTATTTGATCAATATTCTTCTTCTTCTTTTTTTTTTTTTTTTTTTTTGGGTCACACGCGGCAATGCTCAGGGGTTTCTCCTGGCTCTGCACTCAGGAATTACTCCTGGCGGTGCTCGGGGGACCATATGGGATGCTGGGGATCGAACCCAGGCTGGCACAGGCCGGCCGCATGCAAGGCAAATGCCGTACCCGCTGGGCTATAGCTCTGGCCCCAATATTCTTCACTTTTAAATAATAATGATATTTTATACTGGAAGACAATTTCAAAGCATTTTTGTTTGTGCCAGTTATTTTAATTTAATCTCTTAACAGAAGCACCATGAGATACACAGATCCAAACATGTCTATGGCTGGGTTTAAATGGTATAATGTTCCAACACTCATCTTTCCAACAGTGTATATTTCCTACCACCAATATTCCCAATTTTCCTCTTGCCAAAACCATTTTCCTCCCAGCCTACGTCTATGGTAGGCAATTTGGAATAGCTTAATATTTGTGAAAATAATTTAAAGACAATAAGTCTTTGTTACATTTAGGTACTTGCAGTGACCTATTTTTCTGTATACTTGATTTTGTAAAAAATTCTCATCACAAATATTGATAGCACTTTAATTTGTCTTTCACGTTTATTGATGTCTTAAAATATATAAAAACCCCTTCATTCTCTGTTTTTAAGCTGATTAAATCTTTGTCTCTATTAATAACATCCTAATTTGCTATTAATTAGAATTTGTTATTAAAAGCAACTTTGTGTAGTTGCTTTAGCTGCAGTGTTGATTAGCTCCATGTTAGACCACACACAACAGCTTGTATATTACACCTGCGTTTAAAGAGCAACAATATTCTCTACTTTAATGCAGTAAGAATATGTTTTCTACAAAATATTGTGCTTTTTAAAAACAAAGTTGGGTCTTAGATTATTGGCACAAGCAGAGACTAAGTACTTGAGAAATGAGGACATGATTAAATAAATGAATGATTTCTTCTCTCATTTCTAACTATCCTTCCAGGTCATTGATTATACTTTTGAAGAATTTCTCATTTCTGTCACCACTTAATCTTTATTTCAGGCAATAAAGCTAGCTTGCGTCCCCATAAAAATTTCTTTATGCTTTCATGAATGTCTTGTGTCATTTTTATCTTTCTTATTCATACCTATTCTGTTGTATTTTCATATTGAAATCAAAGCATTATTTATGAGTGACATCCCTGAAGTTAATATTTCTTTGCGCAGACACAGTTTATCATTTTAATTCTATTCAATAGAAGACATGCAACTCTCATATCTTTAGCATGTTATTGAAGGTCCTTTGGGATTCTGGTCTTAGAGGACCACTCTATGAACTATTTTCACTCTGCAATTTATTCCACAAATCTGGCATTTTTTTTTCTTATTGACTACATTTTAGCTCTCTTGTTTATATAGAAAATCTCCCATTCACCTTTATTTATCTGCAGGAATTTTTAGCACAAATTACGTGTTATGTTTGTTATTAATTAATAAAATGGTTTAATGAGGAGTAAATCCCCCCTTTCATTTCATATATGTCCTTCATTATGAATCTATTCTTTTATAACAAGTATCTAGTGTGATATCTATGACTCCAATCTTATAACATGTTACCTCAATAAAATTTTATATCAACATAAAAATATACAGTGGGTGTTTAAACGATACATACCTCATCTATACTGCTTCTACTTTTGAAAATAAATTATATCAGTATAGTTTATTATATTTATACATGTATTATCTATGGCTGTTTTCAGACTAATAGAAAAGTTAAGCATTAGCAGGGAAGACCATCTGGCCTACAAATCTTAAATATATTATATTTGATTCCTTATAGAAAAAATTTTCAAGCCTAGTCTATATTCATATTTGGGAGTAGCATTCAATAATTGAAGATAAGTTTCACAATAATTAGAAATCTATTTAATAGTGCTATCTTGCACCATGTAAGTATAAATAACATCCTTGGTTTTCTCTTAAAGGAACAAGAATTGGATTTCTTTCTTTTCAAAATTGTAATCTAATGCTAATTCAGCTTCATACATATAGGTATAATAATATCCATTTCTTTATTATTAGTAAAAGTTAATCTCAAGTGGGGAAACACTGGCATTTTGGTGGCAGTTGGCATTGTCTAGGAGTATACGTTTTAAAGATGTCAAAGCTTTGTATTATCAAATTATTAATAATTTGTATTATTAGAGACTCACAGACATGGGGCAGAGCTGCTACTGGCTCTCCTTGTGCCCAGCCACTCATGAGGCGCCCAGGAGGGATAGCAGGTTCTAGCCCTGGCCCGCCACCCCAGCAGAGCCTCACAACAAGCCAGACGACCCCCAACTCCATGAGGGGCCTCCATTTTCCACATCCGGACTTCCCCTCATCAGAACTCCACCCAGCAGACCAGCCTATCGCAGCCCGGCTCATCGAGATCCACCCTGCAGCAGTCCTTTTTAAATCCGGCCCAGGTATTCTGATCCAGAGACTCACAGACATAGGGGAAGAGCTGCTACTGACTCTCCCCTGTGCCCAGCCGCTCACGAGGCGCCTGGGAGGGATGGCAGGTTCTAGCACTCACCCGCCACCCCAGCAGAGCCTCACAATAAGCCAGACGACCCCCCCACACACACACTCTATGAGAGCCTCCATTTTCCACAGCCTAACCACCTAGTTCATGTGGTAAAAGGCTCAGAAGAATCCAGCGAAAAAGAATACTTCAGAGATAATGAAGAGAGTTATGCCGTGGCGGAGTCTGGACTTCCCCCTCATCAGAACTCCACTCAGCAGACAAGCCTATCACAACCCCAGCTCGGCGCAGCCACAAGTGGCTGCACGGTTCATCAATTAATGCTGGATTTTGCGATGACTACAAGAGTATACTATCTGCACGGCAGAGCCTGGCAAGCTACCCGTGTCGTATTGATATGCCAAATACCAGAAACAGTTATAAACCTCATTCCCATGACCTGATGGAATGGTTTGAGGCTCTTTATGTCCTGGAGTAAGCAGGTGCCCTTGGTCTCTAACTTGCATGAGACAGGTCATATGGAGATGTTACTGGTGCCCGCTCGAGCATATCAATGATGAATGGAAAGACAGTGATACAGTGGTTTATCATTAGAATAAAATATTGCAAAAATATTTTAGAAAAAAATAATGCAGTTAAATATCTCCATTTGCAGGGACTAAATTGAATTCCAAGACTTCTACATTATTATCAGTATTATTATCATTGTTATGATTATTTTGGGCTATTCCAACCAGTGCTCAGGGCTTATTCCTAGCTTTGTGATAAGGGGTCATTTCTGGGGAGCTGTGCTCAGGTAAATTATTTGTGGCACTAGGGAATGAACCAGGCCTGGCTGAATATAAGATAAATGCCTAATACCAGTTCTACCTCTTTGGATTGACTTCTATATTATTGAGAGTTATTGTTTCACAATCATGATTCAAATGCTTTATATTTATACATGTATATGTTTATATATGTCCTATAGAGTTGTGAAGCAAACATTTTAATTGTATTTATGCTGAAAAACCATTCTAAGAATTTTTTTTTTTTTGCTTTTTTGGGTCACACCCAGCGATGCTCAGGGTTAGTCCTGGCTCTGCACCCAGGAGTTACTCCTGGTGGTGCTTGAAGGACTATATGGAATGCCGAGGATCAAACCTGGGTTGACCACATATGTGCTGTACTATCATTGCAGCCCCCACTCTAAGAATAAACATTGCACTTATCTGTACGTTTTTAAGTAGATTTCAGTTTAATTGCTAATGTTAACATCAACACTATAAATATCTTCATATGTTACTTCATACATTATAGTGTTTTTTTCCTCAATTGGGTATATTTGGCTATGTCATTCATTGTGAGATTGTCCTACTAGTATTATATACAAATTATTTTGTTAAATGTTGTTTTAAATTGAAATTTTCCTTATTACTAAAAAATACAGTTTTGATTCTGTACTCCTAAAACATGAGTCCTGCATAACAGTGCTACCTAAATCCTAACAATAACATAGTAAAATTTTGTTTATTTATTCCTCTATACATTTATTTTAAAATTATATTTTCTTTCCTGATTTGTTATTTTTTGCCAGCCAATGAATTAAACTCTTTCAAAATTCTGTGTTCTAAATAATTCACTATTATTTATTGGAAAATAATAAAAATGTAGACGTTTGATAATTTGAAACCACATAAACAAAAATAGTATTCAACCATAGTCCTATACATATCTTCTCTGTTGATTAATGTATTTACATGTGAAAATATTTTATTTTATTTTTTTCTTTTTGGGTCACGCCCAGCAATGCTCAGGGGTTTCTCCTGGCTCTGTACTCAGGAATCACTCCTGGCGTTGCTCAGGGGACCATATGGGATGTCGGGGATTGAACCCGGCCGGCACAGGTGCTTGCATGCGGCACTTGCTTGCATGCAAGGCAAACACCCTACCCGCTGGACTATCGCTCAGGCCCCATGTGAAATTATTTTAAAGCACAGTATAACTTATAATATGAATATTCAAAACTTCAACTATTGAGTGAGGAAACACACTAGAAAATCCTTTTGTTGCCAAACTGTTTTTAGAAGTAGTTTACTGAATGTGGCACACATAAGTATTCAAAGCATAATATTCCTTCTGAAAAGAGAGGACCTAAATTTAAATATTGACTACTAAAGCATCTGGAATTTGTAATTACTAGAGAGGAAATGAGCAATCAGAATAAGAGAGAAGAAACATATGTTTATGTGAAGTCTGTATATAAGGGTTGACTGAAAGTGGAATTGTGACTTTTGCAGGTAAGATCTCATGAAACTACCTGCTGATACTGAGCTCAGATATGGAAAATCAAATACAAATCAGTCAATGCTGCATATACTTGAGTTCTGGCATAGGCAAAGACCATTTCAGTTAATACCAAAGCAGTGAGATGCCAAAACCATAAAGGAACAAGTTCTATCATATAGTTTACTTTAGCTTTTTTCTAAATCTGAAAACATGTCTATGACAAATAATACTGGGTAATAACTTTAGAGTTTGAGTCTCAACATCTTATAAGATTGGAGTCCTAGATTTCTGTTTTGTGATTTATAAAACAAATTATGCATATTAAAAGAGATTTGCCACCAAAATATTCAGTTTATGCAATGCACCAGTTGTAATGTCCATTAGGCAATTTTTGAATGCCCAATAGACAAGAAACAAACAAATCAATAAATTGTGACTTATAACTAAGAAAACATGAGATTAATCCCAAGAGAATGAATTATACATAACTTTTTTGTGTGAGTGTTGAGAGGAGCGTTAACTAACCAGTGTTACTTAATTTTTTGCTTACATCTGTTTGCTCTTACATTTGCTCTTATATTCTGGATTGCTCTCAGTGGTACTCAGAGGGCAATTGGATCTTTGCTTTGCATGAGACCCATTGAGTAGCCTCTGAAACCAAATGTCCTTTTCAAATACATATCAAAATACTTATTGGGGCACACAATATCTTTCAATAGATTTCAAATGACTTAAATATAATAGAGTAAATTCTTTGTAAAGAATGGAATTTAAAACCCAGGACAAGTGACTTAGATAGAAATGGTTGAAGTGGAAAGAAGCACAGTACAACCTGGTAAAAGGATCTTGGTACTTTGGTTGTAAGTTTATTGTGATAAGCTATATTTTGAAAAGTGGTTAGTGTTATGTTTTAGTTCACAACCATCATTGCCAGGGCTTACTCTTGACTCTGATCAGGAGATCTTATGGGATTCCAGGTATCAAATTCAGAACCATATGGGATACTAGGTATCAAACAACTCCCTATATATAGCAGGGAGGACATCGCAAGGCAGATATCCTCCCTTCTGTACTATCATTCCAGCTACCCCCCTATTTATTTTTAACCTGAAAATTTTCTTAGCTTCATAATTTGGTACTGCTTTAATAAAATAAAACATTTGAAGATGGGAAGATTATATAGACAACTGAGGACAATACAGAAAATATCATCACTGATCATAAAGAAATTCACACTATTACCATAATTAAACCATAATTGAATATAGATTATACCAACTTGAAGTTTAAAAACAGAAACTAAAATATTGATTATATCAAATGCTTTCAAGAATGCATGGTTCAATTTGTTTTGCACTGACAGTATAAACATAAGACTCCTATGTAAAAATATTTCAGGTTCTCATAATTAAACAATTATCAACTTCCAATAATTCAGCATTTCAACATCTAAATATTTATATGATGAAAATATATATCTATAAAATCATATATTTAAGAACAATTTTATTTACATTTTTCATATCATTCTATACTGGAAACAACTTGAAAGTGTGTGTTGGTAAATTCATTAAACAAATCGTGTCAAAATCGTTAAATGGAAAAAAAAGGTTATCTGTTTAAATTGTACATAGCATGAAAACTTGACTAAAAAATATTAAGAAAATTTCCAGGGTAATAGCAAATTTTCTCTTCATTGAAGTAGTTATTACATAAATATACATGAAAATAAACTTAAAATGTATATGGTGTATTGCTTATAAAGCATAGAACATTATAGTGATTGAAATAATGCTAAGTAGTATTACTTGTAGAGTGAAGATATAAAGTGAGATATTGCATCTATGAAATAAGAAAAAAAGTCTATACAAAGAAAACAGAAAAATGATGCATGAAAATATATAACTGAATGAATGGTGAGAAAGAGAAGGGAAAGGAGGATAGAAAAAGTGATATGAATCAAATGATTGAAGCATAAAAATTGTGGTATCGCCCTTTATAATTTCAGTACTTTTAAAAGATTGAGATAAATAATAAAATGACTAGAAAATTAACTCAAAATATAAACTAGTCTGTTAAGAATAGGACTAAAGCAAAGATATGGGAAATGGGAAAAAGAAAATTTTGAGAAAGAACCCAAGGGACTCCTGTCAGGATAGAAATAAAAGCTATACCAACCTTCTCTGTTTGGATAATAGCAAGAGCTGTATAATTCTTTAAAATGAAATAGAATAACAATATGTGCTTGAACGCATCAGAAAGGTAATAGGAGAGTAGCATTTTTTTTTCAGTCTTCTAAACTGAAAGAATTCGTCTTTCTAGATAGACAGTCTGGTTCATTTTTGTGAGATTGGAAGAGTGTTCATTCTACTCAAAATTATACTCGACATTTATCAGTTCATTTCATGAATAAAATTATGGTTTCCTTAATTTTTTTTGAGATGGAGTTTTGTTGAGATGCATTTTGATATAATTTATATGATTCTCTACCTGGGACCTACTTTTGCCATAAACTATGTGCTGCATGTATATATGTATATATATATATGTATATGTACATATATATACATATATATATGAAAACACACATGTTCAACCTGAAAGTAATTTGTGATAGATGTTAGAACAAAATGTTTTTGAATACTGAATATATGTATATTTGTAATAATGTTTTTAAAGTATTTTTAAGATAACAGTGCTACAACTTGGTATAATAGATACATTTTCTAAAGTCTCAAAAATAAATCTTAATTAGCATTAAGAAAAGAATATTTCCTTTTGAAATAAATAGTATTTTTATTGAAACTGATTCTGTCTCTAAGCCAAAGCAATTTTAAACAATCTCATTGATAAGCATCTTCAGAGGAAGAAATCACTTCCCTAGTTATGCTTAGCTTTCACTGAATTTTAAAAAAGAAATCTGTAAAAAAGATAATATATTTCTGAAGTAGAATAAAAGTAACAACGAAATATAGATCAATTATTGGACTTTCAACAATTTTTCTAATGTAAAATTTTTATACTAAATTCAATGTAACATATATACTTTCAAATTTATCCTTATTCTTCATAAAAATGTTCTTACCCTCATGAAATTAGAGAATTGGGATAGTTAATTTAATTACTCTGAGACAATTGCCATCATATTTTAAAATTTTTCTCTTGATTTAACCTGCTCATTCCTAATAGGAAATCCATCACTTTTTTTTTTTACTGTTCATGCTAAGTCAGAAATTCAGAAAAGTTCAGGAATCAAAGAACTATTTAGTCCATCTATCATCTATCACTGCTTATAGCTTTCTGTATTTGTCACCTATTGATCGTTTCATGATTTGCTATCTTGATGTGAATGATACTGCTGGTATTATGTAATTTCAAAGGGAATTTATAGATCCAACACTGGTTAAAGGTTATAACTAAGTCTTTGGCAAATGAAAATATAATTGAACCAATGCAAAATTAAAATGATCTAAATTTATTTAGTAAAGATGTGTCAATTTATTAAAGATTTATATGAACTTTATTTACTGGTATTTCACTTTCTTGTGATATATATTTGTATATTTTAAGAATCCATTTATCTTTTTCTCTTTAGCTTCATACTTTCGTGAATCAATTTGAATAATCATGTAAATAACTCAACACTTTTATGGCAGATAAAGATATTTATTCTTTATAAAATTTTACAAATTCATTAAGTATTCCTAAAAGACATATGTTATAAAGTAGTCAATATATTTTATGGCTAAACTGAAACTCTCTAATGTAACTTTCAACATGGTTGAACTTTGGTAAAACAAAGAAATCTTAAAAAGTGTATAATATTCCATCACTGTTAGAAATCTTAAAAGTTTAAAATATTCCATCACTATTAGTAATGTGTGGTCCATATGAAGTATAATTTTCTGTAGGGCATTAGAATAGAAGTTATTTCTTTGGCAATATACACCAGTTTTCCAAAAATGAGTTTATTTAGATAAACTATTTTTAAAATGTAGATATTGTATTTAATGAGGTGTGGGTTCTAAAATTGATAACACTTTAAAATCCTCATTTACAGTTCACTTAACCTGTTAGAAATGGAAGATTCCAAATGAGATAATAATTAAGTATTGTCTTTCAACTCCAAGTATACTTTTAAAAAATATGCTTTGTGGTCCTGGGACCGAATTCAGAGAGCCGTGTATTCCCTTTAATAGAAAACTGTTAATTTATACCAAGGGGTAGACTAGAAAGTGGCATGTAATGGCAGGGGAAATTGCTGCCTTTTTTTTTTTTTTGTGGGATTTATCTCCAGTAAAATCCCTTCCTATGAGCTATTGCTATAGTTTTAATTTTCATAATATCTATCAGTTCTAAATAATCTGGACAGATTCTACAGAGGTACCAGTAAGAGTCTGAGGGAGAAATCAGAAAAATAACTGTGTCTCTCCAAGGATCAAATCATCTCCATATTTATAACTTCTGATTCTCTCAACCTCCCTCATTCTTCTGCAGAGTGTAGTTTCCTTTCTTTCATATATATGGGTTTCAAGTTTTGGGGTTATTTTCAGTAACCCAAAATAGTTTCTATATGACCCAGCATTTTAAGTTCTAGGCAACTTCCCCAAGGCATCAAAAACTCTACTCATAAAAGACATTTGCATTCCTACATTCATTTGCAGCACTATTCACAGTAGCTAAATTCTGGAAATAACCCAAATGCCTAAGAACAGATGTCTGGATAAAGAAACCATGCTATTTATATACCATAGAATACTACTGGCTATAAAAAGATGAAGTCATGCAATTAGCCATGCCTTGAATGGGACTAGAAAAGTATTGTGCTGAATGAATTCATCCAGAAGGAGAGAAGTAGATCCAGAATAATCTCTCGTATGTGGGATATGGAAGCCCACAGTTAATGAAGAAAAATGGCAAAATCAACAGATGATATTATTCTTTTTGGTTTACAGAATAAAGCTTATCTGGACAGTGAGGTGTGAGGAGTAGGGTGACAATGGTGAAAAAGAGGCCAAGACTTGAGATAATGGTCTTATCTCAAGTCTACTCCTACTCCTGACTCTACTCAGGTATCATTCCTGGTGGGGCTTATTGGACCATGGGTGTTGCAGGGGATTGAGCCCAGATTGAATGCATGCAGGGCAAGTCTACTGTCTCTCCTCTGGTCAAAATTTAAAAATCTTAACCTACTAAACAGCTAGAGTCACAAAGAAAGGAAATAAACCATAATCTAGAGATGGACAAATGGTTCCAAGGAATATGGGGTGAAATATTGTAAATTATTAAACCTTGTAATATTCACTTAGGCTATGAAAAGGTTGATTCAGTTAAAATGTTTTACAACTACTCTAAGCAATGTGAAGAGAAGAGATATAAAAAACGAAATTCTAAAGAGAGTGGACAAAAGAGAATTTTATACTTATTTTATACTCTTTTTTTTATAAAATTTTCTTACAAAAAGAGAATTTAATATCTCTCTCAAAAGAGATCAAGTGCCGTATGATCTCACTCATCTATGATTCATAATAAACAAACAAGGGAACAGATATAACAAATGAGGAAAAATATTTGGCCTTGTTTTGCAAACTGAGATTCCAAGTTGTTTATGTTTTCAAAAGAGAGATCAGGATGCAAGAGGCATTTAAAATCCAGAACGTTAGTGGTGTTCATTTGATCACTTGATCACTTGACATCCCATTATTCATCGATTTGCTTGAGCAGGCACCGGTAACATTTACATTTGACCCTATCATGTGCCAGTGTAGCCCAATGGCATCTGCTTGCTTCAGGAATATGAAGAGCCTCAAACCGTTCATTCAGGGTCTTGAGGAAGAAGTCTGACCATCTTCTAGGTGGGTGGCCACGTGATCTTTTGACATCCCGTGGGATCCAGTTGGTAACTGCTCTAGTCCAGCTGTCATGTCCAAATCGCATTATATGTCAGCCCATTTGATTTTTTGGTGCTTTGGCAAATGGGACAGTGTCCCTGACTCTGGATCATCAATGGAAGTCAGAACTCCGGATTCCTTCTTTCACTTGTGTGAGGCGTGATATTCCAAGCATAGCTCTTTCTATTCCTCTTTGGAAGACCCAAATAGTGTTCTCATCATGCTTTCGTAGGGTCCAGGTCTCTGAGGCGTATGTTAATCCAGGAGATAAAAGGAAATATAAAATAAAATACTGAGAATCTGCTTAGGGGTCTTCTTGAGGCAGTCTTAAGGGGTGGTTGGGAAACTTGGAATGATGGGGATGTGAAGCTACATCTGTGGTGGGATTGGGGTAAGATATTGAATGTCTGTAAAATTAATATGAACAACTTTGTTAAAATATTGAGTAGATGCCCACTAAATTCAATAAGTTTGATGAATAAAAACAACACAGATGGCACAGTTTGCATGTAACAGCTCAGTAAAAGACTATGATTTTAGCAACAGCATTACAAGACATACGTTGCAATAAGCATTATATGGTAATTTATTAGTGCTTGCGATGGGAATAGGCTTGAGGTGTGGGTGGGAAGCTGGGGACTTTGATGGTGGTAAGGGCATACTGATGGTGGGACTGGTGGAATATTAAATATCTGAAAAAACACCTTCGCAAATTATGGTGTTTAAATAAAGCAAAAAATTTTCAAAAGTACCCCACTTCCTTTTTGCTATGTGATAATCTATTTCACAAGATATAACACCAACATTAATATAAAATTTCATTTCATTTTAGAGTCATCTAATCTGAAAAACAATACTGAGTTTTTTAGATACTTCAGAGATGTTTGTTCTGTTGAGAGTGAATGGAGCCTCTGGAACTACTTCATTTTACATGAATATAGTTTTGTTGAGATTCAGCTGTAGACCTATCTTTCCACATTCTCCATCTAAATCAGTCAGCATTTGTTCCACTTGACTAATGTTTGGTGTTATTAGAACGATGTCATCAGCGAAGCAGAGGTGATGTAGTTGCTGACCGTCTATCTTCACTCCCATTCCTTCCCATTCTAATCGTCACATGATGTTCTCGAGGGTGGTGCTGGAATTTTGGTGAAATGGTATAACCCTGATGAACCCCTCTTTTGACATCAATGAACACTTCCTTGTAGAATGGTGAGATATGGTGGTGAATCCGTATTAGAGCTCATGAAAGATGTTGATGTTTTGGGTTTGAACGCCCTGTGGGCTAGGACTTCTATGGCCACTCCAGTCTCGACAGAATCAAAGTCTTTCTTTAAATCAATAAAAGTGAGACAGAGCACATATTGAACTCCCTTCAAACCTCAATGACCTTGGTTAACATGTGGATATGGTCGTTTGTGCTGAATCCTTTTCAGAAGCCAGCTTGCTCAATTGGTTACCTTCATCTAATGTTATGCCAATCCTGTTCAGGATGACTTGAGTGAACAGCTTTTAGATGACCTAAAACAGGCATTGGGGCGATAGTTGCCAATGTCATGAATGTCTCCCTTCTTGAACAGTAGGACTATCCTACTGGTTTTCCACTGTGAGGGCACCTTGCACTCCAGGTAGCGTGTGAAGAGTTGAGCCATTGTATTGATGAGTAATGAAGGCAGATTCTTCTGTTGTTCAGGTTTGACTTTGTCTGGGCCTGGTGCAATTCCCTTTTTAAAGACGAAATGGCATGTTGGATTTCAGAAGGGAGAACGTTGGGGAACGACATATCCATACTGTGGAATTTGGTATGTGGGCAGGTGGACGTGACCATCAAAGAGATCTGAGAAGAAGTCATGGATAATCTTATCCATTGCTTTCTGGAAGATGTGATTGATACATCAGGACATCGGAGTGCAGTCATCTTGGTCTTATAGTTGTGAAGGACAGGACAGGTGGGTGTTGTGAATGATGTCCACAATGATGGTATCTTCCCATGTTGCCACTGTTGCCACTGTCACTGTCTGTCTTTCCATTGTTGATTTGCTCAAGAGGGCACTAGTAACATCTCCATTAGTCCTGTCACAAGCAAGTGCAACCCAAGGTCATCTACTTGCTACAGGGACAGGAGGAGCCCGAAACTATTCTTCAGGTTATGGAACTGAGGTCCATAATAGTTACTAGTCTTTGGCATAAGAAGTAAATAAAACACGGTAGCTTGCCAAGATAGGACATGAAGATCAGCTGAAGAACTGCCACAATGATGCCAAAGAATTCCCAATTGGTGGTCGTTCTGGGAGTTCTCTTCTTAAACTTTGCAGCCTTTTCTCCCCTTGCATGAAATAGAATTTTTGCAGAAGGAGACAGTGGTCCGATCCTGTTGGAGGACATGTTTAGCTAATCTGGGAGTTTTGTTGTTTAGCTCACTCCCAGCTTAATCTTATTTAAGCCAATGTTCATTCTAATGAGATCTCTCTTCTATGTAAACACTGCTAGAGGGTGTGGCAGTTACAGAAGTCACCTTGATTGAATAACTTCTGACTTATACATCTACTAAGACTTCTATGTTTTCTAGATTGGGCACAGCTCCTCTTTATACTCACTGCACCCAACGTGGGACAGTTAGAATTTACCAGGAGACTACCACCCTGGCTACGCTGAGACTAAAGGAAGACTATAGGAAGGATCATACTAGTTTGCTCTAAGCAGGCGAGTATGACCCTTTCAGTACATGAGAACAAGATACTCAGAATCACCCTGGTGCAGATAATAATAAGGACCTTGTGGGTACCATCTAGATTACATGAAGCTCATGAAGTTAAGATGTATTACTTTATATCAGCCCCTCTCTCTCCAGTGTTTTACATAAGAGATAATCTCGGGATTAGTCCTTGGTGTAGCCTTTGTTTATACCTGCAATAGGGTGTGGCACTACACTCTGTTTAGGGTTCTTTGTTGGCATGACAACCTCCTGATTGGATTACTTTTGTGTATATAAGGAACTGACTTGAGGCCCCTTCACCTTTTGCCTTTTGGTTCCTCAGCCTTCAGCTTTTGGCTCCTGCGGCTTTGGCTTTTGGCTTTGGTCTTTTGCTCTTTGGCCTTTTGCTCCATCTTCTAGTGCTGTGGAAGAGCTTTTGTACTATTAAAAGCCATTTTTGTTTTTTTTTTTGAACTCTTTTTTTTTTAAGTATTTTATTATACCACCGTGAGATATACAAATAAAAAGATATACAATTAAAAAGTTCATGTTTGGGTTTTGGTCATACAGTGTTTCAGCACCCGTCCCTCCACCAGTGCCCATCTCCCACCACCAACATCCCGGTTCCCTCCCCCTTCCCCAGCCCTGCTCCATGGCAGGTTCTTTATTTCTTTCCCTTTCTCTCTCTTTCTCTTTTCCTTCCCTTCCAGACTATGGATTACAGAACATACATTAAAAGGTTGTCATGTGTATCCTTTTGCCTCTATTTAATGCTCAGTTCTAGGTTGGCATTAGTACCCTCGACTATTATTAGCACCCTGTTCCATTTTCTGTCTTACCTAAACTCTGACTCCCACACGTTTGTGATAACTCCACCTTTGACAAGACCTCCTGATATATGTTTCACTTGACCTTGGATATTGGTATCATAATATGTACATATATATTTATGCCATGCAAATAAATGCAGTCATTCTGTATCTGTCTCTCTCCTTCTGGCTAATTTCGCTCAACATAATCTTCTCCATGTCCATCCATTTATAGGCAAATTTTATAACTTCATTTTTCCTAACAGCTGCATAGTATTCCATTGTGTAGATGTACCAAAGCTTCTTTATCCAGTCATCGATTTTCGGGCACTCTGGTTGTTAAAAGCCATTTTTGGAACTGCACCGGACTCGTGAGTTTTCATCTGTTCTCCCGGCGTCCTCGGAGGTAGAAGACAACCTCTGTCCTGACACTGTCGGGGACCCGGCGGCGTTCCCGACACGATCCTGTATGGAATTTTGGGGCGACAGTGACATCGGTCAGGCAAAATTGTCGATTGAAGAGGATGTGGTCAATTTCATTGTGGAACTGTCTACCAGGAGATTCCCATGCCCAACGTTTCGATGCAGCCTTCTGGAACTGTGAGTTCCGTTAATGGTTTTGGTGGACATGATGAACTCAGATAGTCTCTCATTCTATTCATTCCATTCTAGGCCATGGTTCCCGATGTGGAGTTCTTCAGCTGATCTTCTTGTCCTATCTTGGCATTAAAATAACCGACTGTGATCTTGTAAAAGGTGTAATCTTTTTATAGAACTCCTCCAGTTCCGTGTAGAAATTCTCAATTTCTTCTTGTATGTGGTTGTTGGTGCATAGACAACAAAGATAGAAATTGCTGGAAGTGGGGCACATCTCGTCAAGTTAATTGTCCTATCCGGTTTGTTAGGCATTCAAATGAATCAATGTTCATTGCCATGTTCATTTTAACAAGGACACTGACGCCTCCCACACCTCTTTTTGTTGCATGTTCCGAGAAACAGTTCTTCTCCGGTGTCAAAGACAGTGTGATGTGATTGATTACTCCTTGTCTCAGACCAATGATGTTGTACTGATATTTTGTGCTTGCACCATCAGGTCTCTATATGCTTCCAATGCCAGCATATGTTCATTGAAAGTACAGATTGTCATTTTAGTCCTTCTTCGTTTTGGCAGTCTAGTTTGGCCCTGAATTTTTATCAGTCACTCCTTGTTCATCCTTCTTAATGCTGCCATATTAAGTGCTCTTTCAGGGTCGGGGAGAAAAACATTGTTATTACTGGTTTTAGCATATTATTTTGGTAAACCAGTAATAAATAGTGGTGTTATCATTACTAATTCAAAGGTATACAATTAAAGTCAGCTAAATCTAGTCCAGGTTCAAGGGCAGAAGAAATCGATAAGACTGCACTCTAGGGGCCGGATCGATAGTCCAGCGGGTATGGCGTTTGCCTTGCACGCTGCCGGCCCATGCTGGCCTGGGTTCCATCCCCGACATCCCATATGTTTTCCCGAGCACCAACAGGAGTAATTCCTGAGTGCAGAGCCAGGAGTAACCCTTTAGCATCACCAGGTGTGACCCAAAAAAACAAAGAGAAAAAAAAAAGACCGCACTCTATTGTGCAGAATATCATCTATGTCCAAGAGGGAAGGAATTAATGGCAATGAACTTTTAAGCCTGTGTAGTAGAAAGAAACAAAACGACTCTGAAGACAACAACATGAATCTTTTGGGAGAGTCCTTGGGAGAACTTCAGTCATAGCTAACTTCAGGGAACATTCTGAAGTAATCCTTGATTAAAAACACTACAAGCAATGGAATCAATTAGTTTTAACTGTGGCAGAAACATTACACCTTTTAAAATAATTTTGTTTAGAATATAATAATAAATTTTTGTGCAATGTATTATATTAAAAATAAGGTAATGATATCTCTTAGAGAAGAGCTTTATAACTCATTAGAAAATAACTTCATATAAAGGAAACTTTTTAGATGTTTTCAAGGCAACCTTGAAATTACTAGTAGAATTTTTTGAAAGCATTTTTTACAAGTTTGTAACCAAATGTCACTGATTTTGCTTACTGTATTTCTATTTAGTAGAAGTTAAACATATTGGGATAGGAGAAGTTTAGATTATAAGAAATTACTAGAAACATTCTAATGTTTTAAAGCAGAAGAATTATTAATTAAAATCTTAGATGAATTCGGGAACATTCTGAAGTAATCCTTGATTGAAGACATTATGTGCAAAGGAATCAATTAATTTTAACTGTGGGAGAAACAATACAGCTTTTAAAATAATTTTGTTTAGAATATAATAATAAAAGATCATACCCCTGAAAGTTCTCAATAGCTAATTTTAAATTAATTAATAGCCTACCATAACTCTGCCCCTCGAGATATTGCAGGTGTGGCTGTGGTGCCAGGCTACCCGTGGTGTATTCGATATGTCAAAAACAGTAACAATAATGGACCTCATTCCCAATGAATGGAGACATTACTGGTGCTCGCTCAAGCAAATTAATGAACAACTGGACTACAAGTGGCAAGTGACAAGTGATGGTTCACATTAATGTGCAATGTGAGTATGATAATGACCCAGAGAGTTGCTTCAATCTTATTTCAGAATGTATCTATGAGAATGTTTTTAGAAGGGATTGGCATTTGAATTGGTATGATAAATAACATAGATTGCTAAAATAACATAGATACTCCAAAATTGGAATATCATCCAGTCCCTCAAGAACAAGGTATACTAATAGGGAAAAGGTGAAATTTCTCATATTAAGTTGTAAATCAGTCTGCTGCTACTTTGCTATTAGACATTGGTTCTCATCCAATTGTGTTCTCAGATTCAGAATAGACAATCCCATAAGTTTTCCTAATTTTACAGTTGATATTTATGTTTTTAATTATATTTCTTTATATGCATCTAAGTACAATGCACCATAAACTTTTGATTTCAGAATTAATTCTCATATTTTATTATTTTCCTCTCATTTTTATGCATTCTTTATGTTGCTGCTCACACATAAGAAATGCAAAGACAGCCCTATGAGGCTCCCTGACACCACCCCACAAGCAAAGTTTGATGAAGTGTCTCTCCTCTTGATGATCCCAATACTTTGTCAAAGTTGCACGCTGTTGTATGCAACCATGTGTGAGCACTGCAACTAAAGTATGGAATCCTCAGTAAGCCGTAGAGCAAAAACATATAAGCATAGTGACCTACTGTGCAATACTAAGCAAACATCTAGACCAAGTATGCAACCTCCCATCATTATAATAACAAAAGAAAGAGAAAGACATATGGATGTGAAGAGGAACATGAACCCAGTGCTGACTGTTGCAGTGTGATTTGGCATATCAGTCTATCTTGTTCTTTTGTTAGCATGTTTTTCTGCTATGTACAAGATGGATGTTATTGGCTTTCCAATGGTTAAACACCATTACACAACATTACCATGTTGTGCATTAATGTGGCAGATGTTTTAAGATGCTCCTGGAAATTAGAGATCCACTTAAATTGGAGTATTTGCTGATGATATACAATTTTACAGTAAATACGACCCTAAAGAACTGTAGTCAAAACTTTTTTGCACTCAAGAAAAAATGTGATTTATCTTGGAAAAATATTCACGGAATATTTAGTGTATATTAGTGATTATTATTTAATAAATATCCAGATTTATTGGAGTTAGGAAAACTTATTGGAGTCTAGGAAAACTCCAATAGTTCTTTTGTTTCATTTAGCTTCAATAAAGAAAACTGGGTAAATAGTTTGCTACCTATTGGGTTTTGACACATTATAAAGATATAAATTTGTGACTTTCAGTGAATTGAGTAGATGTCCTATTAGATATCTATTTGGTTATACATACTTTTTATCCTTTGTCAGAAACTTTTTTGATATTGAGCAGTGTCTTATATATCTATGACTTTATTATATATCCATGGAGTGATTAAGAAATAGAATGCCAATTTTTGTGCAATGTATTATATTAAAAATAAGGTAATGATATCTCTCAGAGAATCATTTATAATTCATTATAAAATAATGAATTATAATTCATTATAAAATTCATTATAAAATTATAGCTTTATAATTCATTATAAAATAACTTCATATAAAGAAAACTTTTTAGATTTGTTTTCAAGGCAACCTCGAAATTACTATTAGAATTCTTTGAAAGCATTTTTTACAAGTTTGTAACCAAATGTCACTGATTTTGCTTTCTATATTTCTATTTAATAGAGGTTAAACATATTGGAATAGGAGAGGGTTAGGATATTAGAAATTACTAGAAACACTCTAATGTTTTAAAGCTGAAGAATTATTAATTAAAGTCTTAGATGAAAATTATTAGTATCAGATTACTGTATTTTTTCATATGTTAAAAACACTTTAAGTTAGTATTCAACCTGTAAGTTTATGTTGTTAAAGTTACTGTTCTGAATTTTTTAAAGATATGATGATGGATTTAAATTCAGGAGTAATGCATATGCCACTGTATATTGCATTTTAAATTGAAGCATAATTGAATTTGATATGGAAAAGAGATGATGATTTCATTTTCTAGCTAACATCTAGTTGATTGCATATAGGTATTTCCAAAATAACTTTCTCCCCCTAAAATTGCAGGACGCAGGGAAGTAAGGTTTGTCATATTTTATCAAGAAATGCTGAAAGAAGGAAATTGGTTGATCTATAAAAAACAACTCTGTCAGTAGATTGTTTTATGGAAATGCCTTTTCAGAGTTCAGATTCTTGATCTTTACTCCTGTCTTTACCCACATATATATGCAAATGAAAATAACATGAGGCCATTCCTCTTACTGTTTTCTAACGTCTAAATGCAAACTATTACTTTGAGTACATCCACATTTGTTTTTCAACTGCCTTAATCTTTCATGAAATTTAAATGGAAAAGCTTCATCTGGAATAATATCATGTAAGTTCACTTTATTCAAAATTAATTTATATTTCAAAAATCTCTATATGCAAGCCAGTGTCTGAATTTTTCATGGAAAATTTTCTTTTAAAAATAAAGTGTAAACTAAATTTACACTACTAGACATGGTATTGAAAGAGGTTTACATAGTCTATATATAGCTATAAGGACCCCTTCATATTTTACTCAATTCTGAGAATATGGTTTGCTATTGAAGTCTGGTGGCACTGAATTGATAAACAGAACTGAATAGTATGGTCAGTAAAGGCCAGGACAATGATATGGGTATAATAAGGCTATCCTAACCTGAGGAATCTGAAGGAATTATCATGACAGTCACAAAGCAATCCATCTTTGCTTTTGGAATGGCAGTCCTAAAATTGCCCCCCTCATAGCATATCTCTCTATATGCTTTTCAAGCTAGTACTCTAGGAATTATATGATGGCCACAAGTTTTCTGCTTTCTTGGCATAAGTAGAAACCTAGGAAGTCTCAAAAAAGATTACCTGTAGAGGATGCAGAAGACTTTTAGTTTCTGGCTCATAATTTTAATATCTGATACACATCCCTGTGGTACCACACATAGTACTTAACAATGGAATGCAAAAAATTGCAGAGTATTGAGAGATTCTTGTTACGTGGCTTAATCAAAAGCATTTGATATAGCTTTTACTTTGTTTTTTTTAAATTCCCACTGTATTTAATTTGGACGTGCTCTTTTGTCATAGATTTTTTGCCTGGGGACTTAACTGAATTGACACAGACTGGATCAGGAATACACTAAACGGAAGACACTACATGAATTTACTTTCTTCTCAATTCCCCCTTCTTTTCTTGTACTGAATTCCTTAATAATTGATATGCAATCATTCATGGTTTTACCCAATACTATTCACAGCATAAAATGGTAATAAGTAACTAAACTGCATGTCAAATATTTTATATTTATAATTTGTTTGACAGTAATTAATATCCATATATAATTTTTACTAAACTTGGTATCATTAGTCATTAGTTTCAGGAAACTGAAGATTGTAATGATTAATGTTTAAGTATCTTGAACTTGTTCTGAAATGGAGAGATTGATCTAAAGTTTAAAGTTAACACAAAATTTTAAAGAGTATCTTCTGGGGCGGAGCGATAGCCCAGTGGGTAGGGCGTTTGCCTTGCACATGGCCGGCCCATGCCAGCCTGGGTTCAATCCCGGCATCCCATACAGTCTCCCGCACACCGCCAGGAGTGATTCCTGAGTGCAGAGCCAGGAGTAACCCCTGAGCATTGCCAGGTGTGACCCAAAAAGCAAAATAAAAAAATAAAAATAAATAAATAAAGAGTATCTTCTGAATCGAGGTGCCAGGGAGGGATGGCAGGTTCTAGCCCTGGCGCGCCACCCCAACAGAGCCTTGCAAGAAGCCAGTCGACCCCCCACTCCATGAAGGCTGTCATTTTCCACATCCGACTTCCCTCTCATCAGAACTCCACCCAGCAGAAGAGCTGATCACAGCAAAGCTTGCACGGCTGCAAGCGGCCATGTGGTTCATCAATAAATGCTGGAGATCAGAGGTGACTACAAGAGTATTACACACGCATGGCAGAGCCTGGCAAGCTACCCGTGTTGTATTTGATATGCCAAATATCAGTAACAATTATAGACCTCATTCCCATGACCTGATGGAGGGTTTGAGGCTCCTTATGTTCTTGGAGCAATCAGATGCCCTTGGGCTCTAATAGCATGAGACAGGACATATGGAGATGTTACTGGTACCTGCTCTAGCAAATCGATAACAAACGAGAAGACAGTGATACAGTGATACAGTGATCTTCTGAATACTGATTAGGGGAATATTTCATTTTTTTTTAACAATGAGCCTGATGGATGAACTTAAAAAAATTATGCTGAATGAAACAAGTTCAGTTTTAAAAAGCCATATACTTTGGTCTCAATCTATATGAAATATCTAAAGAAATAAAATTCTTGGATTGAGAAATAAAATCTGTGACAGTTATGAGGAAGTTAGGTTTCCTTTCGGTTTTATGAATAGGTTCTGGAGTAGATAATAATCATTGCTGCACACACTTTTGAGTGTTCTGCATACTACATTGAAAATTTGATTAAAATGATAAATTTCATCATGTGTGCAGTGCCACAAATGAAATAAAGGATTATATTAAAAAACAATGTTAGAAATCTAAACCAGAGAAATAGTACATCAGGTAGTGTAAGCTTGCCTTGCATGAACTGACCAGGGTTTGATTCCTGGCCTTTGATAAGGTACCTCTGAACTCACCAGGAGTAATATATTTGTGCAGAACAATAAATGAGCCATTACCCTGTTGGATATGGCCCCCTAACAAGTAACAACAAACAAGAAAGAAAAGAATAATAGAATGTAGAATTGAGGGAGCTTCAGAATCAAGAAGAGTCATGATTCATGCTATTTATTTGGTAAATAATAAAATATTTATTTAGTAAATATTTATTTGGTAAATAATAAGCTGACTTCTACAAAAGAGTGAAGAAAAGGTTGAACCAAAAATATGCTTATCAAGGAATATGGCAAAATGACTCTATAAGAAGTTACATAAACTATGAAAGAACTCATTTTAAATTTCTCTTTACATTTAAATCTGAATAACAAAGCTAAGTTTCCTTTTGAAAATGATTCCTGCATCTTGTTGATCCATTAAGAAGTAAAGAGAGTTCAGTGGGTGGAGAGTTTGCCTTGCTCTCAGCCAACTTGTGTTCTATCCCGGGCATACCCGACCCCTGAGCACCACCTTGAGTAACCCCTATGTTCTCTGGATGTGATCCAAAAGATCCCCACCAAAAAGTAAAGAGTAAATGGTAAGATTTACTATTTTAAAGGGTGCAGATATATGCTTGTATATATGTTTTTGTTTATGTGTATGTATATAATTGCTTAGGCATACACACATATACATATACTTTTATGTAAAGAAAGTTCATATATAGTGACATTTCACTATGACAGTAAATATCAAATGTGTAGTGAATTATACAATGAACATTTCAAGTCCCTTATTTCCCTTAAAATCTTAATATGGTCATTGAGATTAATTGTATCAACTTCCTCTGTGCCTCATGGAAGTTACTGAGAGTGAAAAAAAGTTACACCACTTTATTTTTCTTTTACAACATATACTTGTTGTACACTGTTGCAGGACACCTCAAAGCCTCTGCATCTGCCCTGGATTGCCTCCTGCAGGTTACTTCCTAGATAGGGGGTTAGTTTAAATGTGGCAGTTTATCTGACCATGTATTCTGTACTGACTTGTATAAATATTCTCTCATGCTACCACAATCATCGTGGGACTAGCTAGATCTTACCAGCATATTTGCCTGGCCACGTTGCATCTCTTAAGTAATTAGACCAGAGAGAAGTGCTGTTTGCCTCCAAGCAAGCAAGATTGGGGGCTCCCTGATAACTCAAAGGCAACTAAAATACAAAAGAACCGTGAAGTAGACGAGACTCTTGTGAAGGCTTGGAGAAATATTTAACTGGCATTAGTATAGTCTTTGGTACAGAGGCATGTCATCTCAGAAACCTGTTCTCTACCCTAAAAAAGGCATTTCCAGGCAGATCTTGGCTCAAGACATTAGGTGAGGTGCTGGGAGAAATTACTTGAGGACATTAGACCCCCTGCCAGGGGAAGTTACCTTACAGCTTCTCCCAGATCTGCTAGGAAGGCTTTGAATGAGCTTTGGGTTCTTGTAAACAGCCAGAAGGCCTCCTGAAGTTGCTACATTTCTATAGAGCTATTTTCCTGTGTTTATCTCTAGATAGCCCAGCCCAGAATGGGCCTGGCTGGGAAGTTTGGGCGGATTTCTAGCTATAAAATAAGCTGGAAGAACAAAGAAGCTCCTTTTTTCCCTTTTTGCCATTTCGGATTCCTTTGGTGTTTTGCTTCTCCATCCTCTCCATTCTCTGTTGGGCCTCAGCACGTGGTGGCAGCCTTCTTAGCCTACAAGCGGCTGGGGCCTAGCTGGGAACCCAGAGTCCAGAGGTTTTCCCTGCTCTTGGATTGTATATCGCAACCTGTGATAGTAAAGCCCTTTTAAAATTGCATCGGATTCCTGAGTTTTCAATCCATTCCCGCCCGGAGGTAGAAGAGAACTTGCTTCCCAGTACTGTTGGGGACCCAGCAGCCTCCCCTGACAGTACACTGTACATATAAAATCTATATAATTTTATTTTACGTTGTCAGCCTTATCTAGGTGAGATTATTTTAAAATGACCATTTGGAAAAATTATTTCCCCTTTTGTAAAAGTTTTGTACTATCTCCAGAGGTGTTCAGGGTACTGAAACCTGTGCTATAGCATGTACACATGCTCTCCTGTCCTCTGAGTCATCTCCTCAATCCAGTGATGTATTTATGAAACACTGCCAAAATACTTTAACTTTGCCTCCAAAATGTATAAGTGTGAACTGTACATTTATTTAAGAACAACAGTCTTCATTTTCCAAAGGAAAATTAAGAAGTCCATTGGGTATAACATTTGGGCATTATTTTCTTGATTTTTAAATTCTGTGCTTTGAATCTGTGTTCATTTTTGTTCCTTATTCCTCTTGTTTTCCTGTGAAAATTCTTCCTTAGTTTTGATAGAATATTTTAAATTTCCATTTTTATTTTGATAGGAGATTTTTGTTTGTTTATGTATTTTAATTTTGGGGTCACCCCAGTAGTACTCAGGTCTTCCTCCTGGCTTTGAGGTCAGGGATCACTGCTGGGGTACTTTAGGGAACTTAACAGCATGCTGGGGAGTGAACCTGGGTGGACCTGTTAGAGGTTGTATTATCTGTTGTATTACCTCTCTGGATCTTAATTTCAATAGTTTTTACATATCTTAATTTTTAATTATATATACTTTATAGTATTTTTATAAAAATCTTATTAATCATATATACTTTATAGTAGTCATATAAAATATGATTTGGTATCAATTTTTAAACATACATTTAATAGAATGTAATTAACCTACATTATAAATTGTGTCATTGTTTCAGTAGTCTCACTGTATTGAATCTTCAATTGTTTGGGTATTAGTATTATAATCCTAATCTCATAGAATGATTTAGGAGCTGTTCTTTGCTTTTTAATTTTCTACAAACAATATAAATGCCTCCATAATGGTCAGATGAAATTTGTCATTAATAGTATTTGAGATTAGACTATTTTTGTCACAAGATTTTAATACTACAAATACAATTGATGTAGTAAGTACTGAGATACTCAAATTCCATGTTGTCCTTGGACAAGCTGTTAAAATTTGTTGCTTTAGAGGGATTTCCTTTCACAGTAAGCTACAATTTTACTGGCATAACTGCATTCTAGTATTTATGTTATTTTTTATTTCTGTTTATTTGGTTTTGGGGTCACATATCAAGGTTTACTCCTATTTCTACATTCAGGAATTACTGTTGGTGGTACTCAGGGAACCATATGGCTGCTGGGGATCAATCCCAGTTCAGCCATGTGCAAGGCAATCATCCTACCCACTGGACTATCTCTCCAACCCATATATTATCCTTTTAATGTCTAGGAGTATATAGCAATATGATGTCTTTCTATATTATGCTGTATTTCTTTGACTGAGAGCAAGTATTATTTTCAGTAATCATTGCAATGTCATCAAAGTAAACTTTTTGAGATAACTGTTTCAACAGTTTGCTTCTGGAAACATTATCAAAAATTGTGAAATTGTAATGAAGAGTATTGCAGATTACAATAAAAAATACAGTGATTATGTCTTTCCAGAAACTGTTTTTGTCAGCTAAATCTTTACCTGGGCAAATCAAAACAGCTCATGTAGTAGAGAAAGAAACAAGAAGTAAAATAGTTCTGCAAATATATTTTATTAAAAGAGTTATAATTATTCTCTCTCAGACACAAGGGGCACTTCCTATGCTCAGCTGATCACCAGGCACACAGGAGGGAAGGCGGATTCTAGCCCTGGCCCATGATGCCAATAGAACCTTGCAAGTAGCCAGAGGAACTTTCTCTCCAACTCATATATCACGAGGGCCATGAGGGCAGCCATTTTCAACATCCCATTCAACATCCAGACTCCACAGCTGATCAGAGCTCCACCCAAGAGAATAGCCAATCTCAAGCCCGGCTCCTCAGAGTACAACCCTAAAGCAAAGTCTGTTTCAAGCTCAAATATGCCTAATCCAGAGAGTCAGATACATGGAGTAGAGCTGCTACTGGCTCTCCTGTGCTCAGCTGATTATAGGCGTCCAGGAGGGAAGGCAGGTGCTAGCCCTGGCCTGCCATCCCCATAGAGCCTCACAAGAAGCCAGAAGAACCCCCCACACAGACCCCATGAGGGCTGCCATTTTCAACATCAAGACTCCACAACTGGTCAGAGCTCCATCTAAGAGAAAAGCCGATCTCTTCCCAGTTCATCAGTAAATGCACAAACTGAGAGCCTACTACTGCGAGAATCCCACCCACACAGCAGAGCCTGGTAAGCTACCCGTGTAGTATTTGATATGCCAAAAATAGTAACGATTATAGACCTCATTTCCATGACGTAAAGGAATGGTTTGAGGCTCTTTGTGTTCCTGGAGAGAGCAGATGCCCTTGGGCTACACTTGCATGCAACAGGACATATGGAGATGTTACTGGTGCCTGCTCGAGCAAATTGATGAACAATGAGAAGAAAAGTGATACAAGTGATGATTCTTCTAGAAATTTTGGGTATTTTTTTTTCCTTTTTGGGTTACACCCGGCAATGCTTTGTAGAAAATTTGGGTTAAACCTGGCTTTTCGCTCAGGAATACTCCTGGCAGTGCTCGGGGGACCATATGGGATGCCAGGGATCAAACCCAGGTAGGCCTTGTGCAAGTCAAATGCTGTAACCACTGTTCTATTGATCTGGCTCCTCTAGAAATTTTAATCAAGGCACATTAATGTACTATGGTCAGATATATGAAGCACAGACAACTTTTACTACTTGGCAGCATAATGACAAGCAAATTATTTAGGAGATAATATTAGGGATCTTTGCATATTTGGGACAATAGTATTGTTTAGCATCAGTGCATCCACCTTCTTTTATATAGAGTAGGATTAATGCCCTACAGTAAACTACAATGTCATATCAAAGTTTAGGTAAGTGGTAAACTCCAGAATACAGTAGAGTAAACAGATAGAACTCACTGTGCTGAGTCAAAACTTAATTTCCCAGGATTTGATTGACAGGTCATCACTAGATCACTAGACATCCCGTTGTTCATTGATTTCCTCTAGTGGGCGCCAGAAATATTTCCATTTGACCTCATCATGTGCAGTGTAGCCCAATGGCATCTGTTTTTTTTTTTTTAGGAATACGAAGAGCCTCGAACCGTTCACACCATTCAGTGTCTTGACGAAGAAGTCTGACCATCTTGTAGGTGGGCGGCCACCTGATATTTTGGCATCTTCTGGGAACCAGTTGGTAATGGCTCTAGTCCAGTGTCGTCTCCAAATTGCATTACATATCTCAGCCCACTGATTTTCGATGCCTTGGCAAATGAGACAGCATCCCTGATTCCGGAACAGAGATGGAGGTCAGAACTCCAGATTCCTTCTCTCACTTGAGTGAGGCATAATATTCCAAGCATAGTTCTTTCAATTCCACTTTGGCAGACCCGAATAGCATTCTCATCCTGCTTTTATAGAGCCCAGGTCTCTGAGGCTTATGTCAATGCAGGGAGAACAGTGGAGTAGAAGAGATGTGCCAAGAGCTGGAGGTTCTTTGTCTTTTTTCGCTATTTCTTCGATACTTTTGATGGCAATCCATGACGCTCTCTTCCTCCTGCGCAGCTCAGGTTATAGGTTGTTCATCATGCTGACTTCTCGACCTAGGTACACATAACTGCTGCATTCAGAGATGTTTGTTCCATTGAGAGTGAATGGGGTCTCTGGAACTAGTTCATTATTCATGATGAAGGTCATATTTAGTAAAAAAATCTATTTAAATTTTTTTTGTCTGCCTATGAATGCTTTGGTGTTGAAAGATAAGAAAACAGTAAAATTATCATGCATATAGTATCATGGCGTGGAGATTAATTGTACCAAAACATGGAATTAATATAGAAATTTGGAACTAAAAAGTTCTGCCAGTACCATGTGCTTAAAGAGAACACTCAGGTTGATTGTATTTGGTTAAGGTAGTGTTTTAAAGGCAATTTTGATTATCTTTTTGTTTATTCATGTGTTTAGTTTTAGGGCTATAGCCAATAGTTCTAGATTTACTCCTGTCTCTATACTCCGGGTATTAAAGGATTTCCTTAATTATCAAAAATTGTTTTCTTAGAGAAAGGGAGAGAAAGGGAAAGAAATAAAGAACCTGCCATGGAAGACAGGATGGGGAAAGGGAGAGGGAATTGGGGAAGTTGGTGGTGGGAGATGGGCACTAGTGGAGGGATGGGTGCTGGGAACACTCTATGACCAAAACCCAAATATGATATTTTAATTGTATCACTGTATCACTGTCTTCCCATTGTTCATCAATTTGCATTAGTAACATCTCCATTAGTCCTGTCACAAGCAAGTGCAAACCAAGGGCATCTACTTGCTACAGGGAAAGGAGGAGCCCGAAACCATTCTTCAGGTTATGGAACTAAGGTCCATAAGAGTTACTAGTCTTTGGCATAAAAATTAAATAAAACAAGGTAACTTGCAAATCTTTACCGTGTAGGTGGTATAGTCTCAGTAGAAGGCTATCAACCCGAGCATTTACTGATGAAACTTAAAGGGGGAAGATCAGGTTTTCTCTTGGATGGAGCTCTGAGGAACTATGGAGTCTGGATTTTGTAATGACTAACTGAATGATGTGTGGTTTTGTTCTGGCTTCTTGCCAGGCTTACTGGTATCAGTTAATACATGTCTATAACTGTTTACTGTGTATAAATGTGAAAGAAATTGGGAAAAACCTTATGCAAAATTCAGATCCTATAAAAATATCGCGGCCACAAAGCGGCTGCTCACCAAGGGACATGTAGGTCTGGCGTGGGTGGGTCTCTCTCTTCCAGGGCAACTGGCATGGAGGTGGAGGAAAGGGCAGGGTCCAAAATTTCACTCCCAGTCCAGCCACCATGGTCTCTCCCCCGCTTATGAGAGCAAACCCTTGGAGCAATGTTGGACTCAGCCAGGGGATGGCCAAGCCCTTAAGGGGAGGTCAGCAACATGGGTTGCTTTTACATGTGGCTGGCCGAGCAGCGCAGCTGTGGGTCTGAAGTGGAGGGATCAAGATCTCTTCCGGGGTTGCAAATTATCTGATTCTGGGGTAGGTGGGTCTCTCTCTTCAGGGGCAACTGGCATGGAGGCGGAGGAAAGGGCAGGGCCCAAAACTCCACTTTGACTCTGGCCAGCATGGTCTCTCCCCCGCTTTTTAATTGTATATTTTGTAATTGTATATCTCAAGGTGGTATAATAAAATACTTTAAAAAAATAAAAAATACAAATAACTGGAAAAACATTGTTTTCTTTTTTTAAAGTTGTTATATTTTGTTTTTACATGCTGTAGTTGTTTCTCAATAGCCCTTTATATTGAAGATAGTAAAGATTTCTTTTTATTTGCTGTTCTTGAAATAATTAGAAATCTAAGAAATTATAAATCAGCATTATACATTTTCTAGACGATGTAACTTTAATCAGCAAGCCATTGTAGAGGTTTCAAAATTATATGCCCAACATATAAGCAAATGCATTCTCAACTGTTCCTATTGTGTTGATTTTCTAGTAGTTATGAGGAAAAGTGTAATATATTTTGCATTAAAATTTTATTATAAGTTTTCACATTCCTTACATAGTATGGAAAAATATGAGTTACAATTCCCTTATTAAAACATGGTAATGTCACTCTCTTTGACTAGAATAACCTTATCTGTTAATTGGGGAGCTACATTAGTCATTCTCTTGACACTGTTTGTTCTCAGTATAATATAATTATCATTTTTATTTGTTACTTTTCTAAATTTATCTTTTCTAATTTGCTCATTATTTTCACCATACATGTCACATTTCACAAAATATTTTTGTTAGATAGCTTTGGCTGATTCTACTAATAAAAAACTTTATTTTTAAAATTTTCATTTTATTAAGGCATTGTGAATGACAAAGTTATTCATAGTTGGGTTTTGACATGCAATATTCCATCACCAGCACCAAGTACCTTTCCCTAGTGTTTTAAATTTCCCTCTCCTACCCCTACCTCAGTTCCCTCTTGTTTTATTTTTTATCATTACTATTTTTTTAATATTTTATTATACCACCATGAGATATACAATTACAAAGATGTTTATGTTTGGATTTCAGACAGTGTTCAAGCACCCATCCCTTTACCTGTGCACATTTTCCACCACCAACGTCCCGCATCCCTTCCCCCTCCCCTAGCCTGTCTCTATGGTGGGCTCTTTACCTCCTCTCTCTCTCTCTCTCTCTCTCTCCCTTCTCTTACATAATGTGAATTGCAGTACATACATTTAGAGAGTCTCAATATATATATATATATATATATGAGATATATATATATATATATATATATATATATATATTTGCCTATATTCAATGCTCAGTTCTAGGCTGGTATTACAATTTCCAATGCTTTTTTAGAACAGTGTTCCCTTCTATGTCTTACCTACCCTCTGACTCCCACATACTTGTGGTTGATCCTACCTATTGACAAAACTGACCTGTCAATAAGTCAGTTTTTTGCCTGATCTGGATACTTATTTAAAGAGTTTCAGAGTACAGTAAATTGGAGATCAAGTACCTGCTTCTTAGTGTACTTTGAAGAAGTGATAAGGTAGCCATATTCCTCTCCTAGTTGACCTTTATTGTTAAAAATGTGGAATCTATCCATAAATAGCATGATTTGTAAAAATATCCAAGTTTTTTGTTTATATTTATATGTGCTCTGATCCAGCATAGGTTCAGAACAATAACTTTTTGGTGAAATTCTCACTCATGAATTCCTAAAAGTTTGTAACATTATTACTAAGACTTAATCAGGACCACATTACCATGCCTTCTATTCTATTCAGATTTCTAGGCATGTAGACTTTATATTAAAGCCTGGAATTTAACTAGAGAAGTCACACTATTTAATTTCCTTTAATAATGTAAAAAAGAATAAAATTCTAAACTACTTAAAAAACTTTTCCTTGATTGGAAAATTATCGCTATGTATTACTGTAAAGAACATAAATTTACATCACATGCATACCTTTACATGCTGCAACCAAGATGTGGACATGTGGATATCTGGTGACTTTATGCTCTACTAAGACTGAGGAGTCAACTTAAATAGGAGCAATACACTGCATATAGTCATGGAAATACTGAGATAACTGGGATTATTCAAAGAACATTTTTTTATTCACTCCCATAGACTGCCTATGTTGCATGTAAGACCTTTCACTGGTCTGGAAACTATAAGTAGATCTCGAGAGAGATCAATGATTTTTTTCTTTCAATGAGACATTTTTACTTTTAAATTTCATATTGAATATGTTGTGACTATAAAATGTAATTATTGGGGGCCAGAGGAATAGTACTGCTGGGAAGATGCTTTCTTGTGTGAGGCCAACAAGGGTTTGATTTCTGGGTACTGACCACAAAAAAAAAAAACTAATGAAAATGTAGCTAATAACTCAATCACGATCACGATCACGATCTTCCCGTTGATCATCTATTTGCTAGAGCAGGCACCAGTAATATCTCCATATGTCCTGTCTCATGCCAGTAGAGCCAAGGGCATCGGCTTGCTACAGGAACATAAAGAGCCTCAAAACATTATATTAGGTCATGGGAATGACCTAATATAATTGTTACTGGAATTTGGCATATCAAATACAACACGAGAAGCTTGCCAGGCTTGCCGAGCGGGAGGCAAACTCTTCAAAACACCTCCAAATAAAGCATTTATTGATGAACCTTGCGGCGCGCGAGACAGGCTGTGATGGGCTGGTCTGCTGGGTGGAGTTTTGACGAGAGGGAAGTCCAAATGTGGAAAATGGCAGCGCCCGTGGAGTGAGGGGTGGTCTGGCTTGCTGTGAGGGCTCTGCCGAGGTGGTGGGCCAGGGCTAGAACCCGCCATGCCTCCCGACTGCCTCATGAACGGCTGTGCACAGGGAGAGCAAGGAACAGCTCTGCCCCATGTCTGAGAGTCTCTGGACCCGCATACCTGGACCGGATTGAGGCAAAAACTGCTGCAGGGTGGGTGTCGGTGATCCGGGCTGTGATGGGCTGGTCTGCTGGGTGGAGTTCTGAGGAGAGGGAAGTCCAAATGTGGAAAATGGCAGCGCCCGTGGAGTGAAAGGGGTGGTCTGGCTTGCTGTGAGGCTCTGCCGAGGTGGTGAGCCAGGTCTAGAAACCGCCATGCCTCCCAGGTTCTAGTTAACTATAACTCAATAGCTTTAGTATTCTAATAAAAAGTAAGATTTAAGATTTGTCAAGAGGGGTCCAAGAGATAGTAGAGTGGATAAAGTATTTGCTTTGCTCATAATCAGTCTGGTTAGCTCCCTGTCAGCTGATGTGCTCTCCTGCATACTGCTTAGGTGATCCTTGAACGTAAGTATGCTCACATAATTTACAAAGATATTTAAGACTAACTTGTCTGTATTGGTGATTTAGGACAAACTTGATAGCAACTATAAATTTATATATTAAATACTTTCTGTATATAAGAGGTATATTAATAGCTTAGGTATATGTAAATATCTTTCCAGGAAGTAGTACAAAGTACAAAACATTACTAAGAAGTAGATTTTGAAATTGTGAATGTTTCATTTTTCATTTCTTAAGAGAGAAACTTCATAAAGTATAGGAAATGTATTTCCTCTTTGACATTCTATTGTTAGTACCTAACATAGTATTTCTAAATAACTTTTTAAACACTGAAATATATCAATTTTTAAAAAGAATTTTTTCTTTGAGATGTTTTATTTTTATAGCTGGGACTTTTTCTAGGAACCAGCATAATATAATTCTGTCTCAAAAACACACACATAGAAAATATGAACAATTTATACTTCAAAGATCAAAAACACAAAAATATTAAAATATTATTAAGGATTAACTTAACTAAATTAATAGGAATAATAGACAGAATAATCAAGGCTTCAAGATTAGAAGCATAATGTCATGCCTTCTGGGTGACCTTCTAGTTAAGCATGTGTAAAGCTCTTTATCACTTATAAATCTTTATCAATTCTGCCCTTGGGAACATAGATTGATAAAACACAAAAGTCTGAAGTTAACTGGCAAAATAAAATAACTACTCTTCTTGAAATACTCAGGGCAGTACCTCCATCTCTGTTCCATTTATATATATATATATATATATATATGTATATATATATATAAATCTGGTTTGAGATATACTGTATTTATGCAGGAGCAGTGACAATGTGTCTCTGTGTTCAAATACTGTTTCCAGGTTCTTCAGTATTTTCCAGAATGAAAGTACAAAATAATAAAGATGCTCAGAGTTAGAAAATAGTGAAGTTCCTTTGAAAGTAGAGAAGTAAAGTAACTCCCCAACAAGGGAGGAACTTATTAAAGAAATAAGTATGGCGTGTTCTATTGTTTTCATAGGGAAACTGAAATTTTGTATTATTTATCAATTAATGTTAAGATAATGCAAGGATTTTTTTAAAGTTAGTTTAGGATCATTTAGATGTTCTGTTTGACCATTTACCTAGGTGCTGATCATTATCTCTTAGTTTCCAGTGAGCCTAAGATCTGGGACAGAATCTATGAACTTCAGAAATTGTTAACTTCTCATTTTCAGAAAGAGCGTAGGAATTGCAGGAGTGTTAACATTATGGAATGGACACAGCTAAAATGGATCTGCTCTGAGCAGCAAACAAGGAGGAAATGAAGCTCTTTCTTTTAGATAGTATTTCACATGATACTTTTTATTAAGCAAGAGAATCATACTATCAACTATTCAATAATTATTTGTTATTAACTATTAATTAAATATAACATTTAATACATGTTATATGCAGTTGAAATAAATTCAGAGTCCACTTATTCAAAAATTATTTGTTATCAAATTTTAATTCATTTACTAAATGTGTGTTGAGTGTCATTTAAGTAAAAATAGTTCATTTAAAAATAAATATTAGGGACATTCAAGTCACCATAATTGAGAATATTTAAGATTTTGAACACACACATATCTATATGTATACTTAACCAAACAAACCTATAGCCTATGATGAACTAAAGCAAATTGTAATTTCAGATAAGGAATCTTAGCATGTGAAAGAGTAATTCACCAAGGAAGGGAAGTAAAACAAACTCTAGCGAAAAGAGGAATATCAAGATTGGCCTAGATGAACAAACATATTGCTTGTTACATATGTTGAAAGGATTGAGTCATGTTTTATTACTCTTGATCACTTGATCACTTGGTATCCCCGTTATTAAGTCGATTTGCTCAAGAAGGCACCAGTAACATTTCCATTTGACCCTAACATGTGCCAGTGTAGCCCAGTAGCGTCTGCTTGCTTCAGGAATAAAGAGCCTCAAATATTTCCTTCAGGGTCTTGATGAAGAAGATTGACCAACTTGAAGGTGGGCAGCCACATGATCTTTTGATGTCACGTGGAATCCAGTTGGTAACGGCTCTGGTCCAGAGGTCATCTATATATCGCATTATATGTCCAGCCTATCTGATTTTCAACACCTTGGCAAATGAGACAGCATCCCTGACTCTGGATCCTCAATGGATGTCTGAACTCCGGATTCCTTCTCTCACTTGAGTAGGGCGTGATATTCCAAGCATAGCTTTTTGATTCCTCTTTGGGAGACCCAAATAGCATCCTCATCCTGTTTTCATAGGGACCAGGTCTCTGAGGCATATGTTAATGCAGGGAGAATGGTGGAGTCGAAGAGATGTGCCCAGAGCTGGAGATTCTTTGTCCTTTAGCTATTTCTTCGATGCTCTTGAAAGCATTCCATGCTGTTCCTTTCCTCCTGCACAGCTCAGGTTTTAGGTCTTTCATCATGTTGAGTTTTCGACCTAGGTACACATAACTGCTGCATTCAGAGACGTTTGTTCCATTGAGAGTGAATGGTGCCTCTGGAACTAGTTCATTTTTCATGAACATTGTTTTGTTGAGATTCAGCTGTAAACCTGTCTTTCCACATTTATGGTCAAAGTCAGACAGTATTTGTGCTGCTTGGCTAATGTTTGGTGTTATTAGAACAATGTAATCAGCGAAGAGGAAGTGGTGTAGTTGCCGACCGCCTATCTTCACTCCCATTCCTTCCCATTCTAATTGTTGCATGATGTTCTCGAGGATGGCACTGAAGAGTTTTGGTGAAATGGTATCACCCTGCTGATCCCCTCTTTTTACATAAATATCTCTTCCTTGCAAAATGGTGAGATGCTGGTTGTGAATCATAATACAGCTTACAAAAGATCTTGATGTATTGGGTTTTAAATGCCCTGTTTGGCTACAGCTTGATGACCGCTTTGGTCTCAACAGAATCAAAGGCTTTCTTTTTTTTAATTTTTTTATTAAATATTTTATTATACCACCATCAGATATACAATTACAACGTTGTTCATGTTTAGAGGTTTCGGTCACATAGTGTTCCAGCACCCCCACCCTCCACCAGTGCCCATTTCCCACCACCAATGTTCCCCAATTCCCTCCCCCTCCCACAGCCTGCCTAAATGGCAGGTTCTTTATCTCTTCTCTCTCTCTCTCTCTCTCTCTCTCTCTCTCTCTCTTTTTCCTTCTCTTATACATTGTGGTTTGCACTACATACACTTAGAGGCCATCATGTGCATTTTTTTGTCAAAGGCTTTCTTTAAATCATGAACTTGAGACAGAGCAGCATCTTGAACTCCCTCTCGGAGAGCCCGGCAATCTAGTGAGAGTAAACAGCCTGCATAGCAGAGCCTGGAAGCTGTCTGATGCGTATTCAATATGCCAAAACCAGTAATAATAATGTTTATTTCCCTGACCCTGAAAGGGCCCTTAATACAACAGCACTAAGAAGGGAGAACAAGGAGTGGTTGATAAAATCTCAGGGTCAAACTAAGCTGCCAAAGCTAAGAAGGACTAAATTGAGTCTGTACTTTTAATGCATGTACTCTTGTATCAGAAGCATATATAGAGGACCTGGTGCTGCAAGTGTGAAAGATCAAGTACAACATCATTGGTCTACAGAGATGTCAAAAAAGGAAAACTAAAGACAATCTCCTGATGAATAAGACGCTAAGATCTTCAACAAAATACTACAAATAGAATCCAAAGAGTCATCAAAAAGATTGTACACATGCCGGGGATTCTCCGGGAGAGGAGGTTCAACATCCGCAAGTCAATAACATAATACATCATATCAACAAAAATAAAAATATGATCATTCAGATGCAGAGAAGGCTGACAAGATTCAACACCCGTATGTGAGTCGTAAATGGGGATTGAAGGAACCTTCTTCAAGTAATCCAGGCCATCTATACAAACCCAAGCGATCATTCTCAAGGGGAAACTGAAAGCCTTCCCTAAGATCAGGAGACAAGGCTGCCGCTTCACATTCTATTCAATATGTACGGACTCATAGCTCAGGGAAGAAAAGACTTAAGGGCATCCAGTAGGAAGGGAAGAAGAAGTTATACTATTTGCAGGTGACATGATATTATACCTGGAAACCAAAACTCTCTACAAGAGGCTCTAGAAATATCATTCCTATAGCAGAGCAGCAGGGTACAAAATCAATACCAAAAGTCAATGGCCTTCCTATATCAACAGCGAAAGAGAAGAAAGGGACATTAAAGAAACTATCCCATTCACAATGCACCGCCGAAAATCAAATTAGAATCAGTCTGATAAAATTAAAGTATCTCTACAAAGAAAACTACAAACGTTACTTCAGGAAATAAAGAAGACCTGAGAAATGGAGACATTCTGCATGGATGGGATACATTATCAAAATGGTATACTCCTAGAGCTTTATACAGATTCGGTTCTATAAAGATACCATGGTTCAAAGAACCCAGAATTTGTATGGAATAATAAAACATCACTCCATTTTTGACACTGGAGAAGAAATCTTCCCTTGGAACATTGGCGGAAGAGGCATTGGTGTGTTGGTGTCGTTGTGAAACTGAAACGGGCTGTTAGCATTGATTTATTTGAATGCCTAACAAACCAGATAGGATGATTACACTTGAAGAGATATGGCTCACTGCCAGCAATTTCTATCTTCGTTGTCTGCACACCAACATCCACATACAAGGAAGAAGAAATTGAGAATTCTACATGGAACTGTAGGAGTTCTAATAAGATCACTCCATCTACATAATCATAGTTGGTGATTTTAATGCCAAGAAAAGACTGAAAAAATCAGCCAAAGAACAAGAAATTTGGGACCCATGGCCTAGAATGGAACGAACAGGGTGAGAGATGATCTGAGTTCATCATGTCCACCAAGATCATTCATGGGAGCGCACAGTTACAGAAGGCTGAATCAAAACATTGGACATGGGAATCTCCTCGTGGACAGTTCCATAATGAAAGTGGCCACATCTTATTTAATCAACAGTTTTGCCTAACTGTTGTCAGTGTTGTCCCACAATTCCAAACAGGATCGGCCCACCATCTCCTTCATGCAAAAATTCTACTTCATCTGGGGCCAGAGCAATAGCCCAGCGGGTAGGGTGTTTGCCTTGCACGCGACTGGCCCATGCCGGCCGGGTTCAACCCCTGGTATCGCATATGGTGCCCAAAGCACTGCTGAGAATAATTCCTGAGTGCAGAGCCAGGAGAAGCCCCTGAGCATTGCCAGGTGTGACCCAAAAAGCAAAAAAAAAAAAAAAGTTCTACCTCATGGAAAGTGGAGAAAAGCCTGCAAAGTTTCAGAAATTCCAGAATGACCACCAACTGGAAACTCTTTGGCACCATTGCGGCAACATGGGAAGATGCCATCATTGGCGACAACAATGAATACAGCCGACTGGTTCAGCATGATTGTGTGAAGTATGCCAAGAGAGTGAGAGAGAGAGAGAGAGAGAGAGAAACACAAAAGGGCGCTTATTTTCAAAAACCCTCAAGCTTATTTGCCAATGTGGCAAGGGGCAAGCCTCGGAACCAAATGCTGACATCCAAGCTCACAAAGCAGTGCAGAGAAATAAAGAAAGACCTCAAAGAGAGCAGAAATACTGGCCGATGCAGCAAAAGCCTGGAAAAGCATTCACAACGCCCACCTGTCCTGTCGTTCACCAACTATAAGACCAAGATGACTGCCCTGTGATGTCCTGATGGATCTATCACATCTTCCAGAAAGGCAATGGAGAAGATCATCCATGATTTCTACTCAGATCTCTTTTATAGTTACGTCCACCTGCCCACATACCAAATTCCACAGGATGGATATGTCATTCCCAAAGTTCTCCCTTCTGAAATCCGACATGCCATTTCATTGGTAAAGAAGGGAACAGCACCTGGCCCAGATAAAGTCAGTCCTGAACACGTGAAGAATCTGCCATCAGTACTCATCAATACACTGGATCGGCTCTTCACATGCTACCTGTCTGAATGCAAAGTGCCCTCCCAATAGAAAACCAGCAGGGCAGTCCTACTGTTCAAGTGGGGAGACATCCACGACTTTGGCAACTATTTCTCCATTTGTCTTTTGTCCATCATCTACACCCCTGTTCACTCGAGTCATCTTGAACAAGATTGGCAGAAACAAGGAGAACTAGATGAAGCACAACCATGTGAGCAAGCTGGTTTCCGGAAAGGATTCAGTACAATTGACCATATCCATACTTTAATCAAGCTCATTGAGGTTTGTAGGGAGTTTAAGATGCTGCTTTATTACTCTATAATGAAAATTTATTACATTTTGCTAAGCACACTGGAAGTCACTCAGAAATGCAGCTATAACCCTGGTATCCTGGAATACTGCAGGGTCCACGCAATTTTAGACATTCTTAGACCTTCACATTGAACTCTGGCTTTTATTGTCAGGTATCACGGGCAAGGATGCCTGGAAGTCTTGAGCACTACTTTTTAGGTCATACTGCCATCAAAATAAAAGGGTGGAAGGGGCATATAAAGAATAATATTTAAATTTTTATAATATAGCAATTGTATTCCTAGGTTTATATCTAGCAGAACTAAATCTATGTTGCCAGTTGATTTCTTCCTTAGGGGTAATGTTCATAGCAAAAATAATTATAGTTTATCATATTTACACAATCAAAGACTGTGCAGTAGAATTTGAATCATTTCATGAAACAAAGCCCAGAGATATATTCTGAAATTTTATGTTATATTTAAATATATCTAACAATTAGATATATTTAAAGATAGTGATTATCGTATGTTGATTGATAGTCAATGGAAAGGGGATTAAGAGATTCTTGTTATTAGAATATTTAAATTTAAACTTTCAATTTATTTACTTATTAGTTGAGGAAGATTGCACTACACACTGTTGTGCTGAGTGATATTCTTGTTTCTGAGATCAAGTACAACTTCTAGTGCACGTGGGAGACCGTATGTGGTATCAGGAATTACCTTGGTTGATTGTGTACAAAGCAAGCCCCTCACCTGCTATACTCTTTCTCTGTCCCTAGTTTTTCATTTTTAAAAAGAAAATCATAAAAAAATTGCCTAAAGAAAACAGTGCTAGCATTGGTTTTGCAAGCACACCTCGGTTTAGTTTGTATAATTGAAGGAATTCTTATGACTCCATAGAATCTGTTCATGGAAAAGAGATGGAATGGGTTAGGAAAAACAGTGCAGGAATATATCAGAGGTTGTGTTCTAGGTACAGTTTTCCATGGTCATTTTAAGGCACAAAAAATATTTTTTTCTCCCAATAATATACTCTAATGCATGTGGACAAATCTTGTTTGTTGGAATGCTGAAGTGAAGTCCGCTTAAGTTGCTATGCAAGATATAAGCATGATTCACACTCTTGCTTTGAATATGAAATGGGTAGTTTGTTGCTTTAAAATAGCATCAGTAGTTATTAGCTCACAGAGAGCATCACAATGCATTCTTGGAGGTGAATGTATAACTCTGATAAATCTTATAACCAAACCCCAGGTCAAAAAAAAGCACTTTTTAATAGTAAGGAAATAACATGGCCAGAGGAAAGGGAATGAGATCTGGTCTACAGTACTGAGCTTGGGGGGTGGAGATGGGAGGGACAATGCGACAGTGGTAGTGGGTTACAGACACTCTGGTAGAGGATGTGATGGAGTGGTGTTGAAATATTGTATGCATGATAAGTATCATTATAGTATCATAAATTACTCTCAAATAAAACTAAATCGATTACATTAAATAGTAAAATATAGTACTCTACTAGGATACCTTATCAGAATGAGAATACAAAGCAGTCTAGAATTTTTATTTTTTACTAAATACCCAAAGTAATTGGAAACAAGTACCACAAAGGTATTTATACATGATTATGTATAGCATTATTCACAGTAACCAAATGGTAGAAACCACCTAAGTCCCTATCAACAGATGAATCAATTTGAAAATGTACTATATAATTATAGCATTCATTCTCCAAAAGAATGAAATTGATACATGCTACAGCATGATGCAACTTGAAAACATTAAGCTTAGTAAAAAAAGTCACAAAAAGGAAAATAATATGCCATTTACATGAGAGACACCTAGAACAATTAAACTTATAAAGGTAGTATTGAAGTTAGTGAAGGGACTAATGGAAACAGTTTTAGGAGTTGTTTAATAAGTAGAGGTTTATTTTGGAATTAAACTGAGGAAGTATATAGTGATGATGTTTTAACTACAATTGAACGCATTTAAAATGTTACTTAGCCGAATGCTTAAAATAGTTAAAATGAGAGTTTATGTTTAAACATATATATTTCAAGTGGATAAAATAGCACTTTTCCAAGTCCTCCCACCTTTCTACCAAAATTAAACACGTGTCTAACATTTAAAATAACCATCAACTCATTTACTTATGGCTTTACCTATAAAGTCCACATTCCACAAGACTGAGGTACTGTTAGCTTTCTGCCACTGGTTACTTTTGTAGTCAGCAACACACACATGTCTCTTACTGCTGACCTTCAATGCTTTCTGTGGTATCCATAATTGTTATGTTTAGTCTCTGAGATATCTAGGCTTGCAGATTACTTCCCATGAGTTTTCCCAGCAGGCTAAGAATAAAGTTGTAATTCTTCAAGCAGTAGACTGTGGAAGCTGTGAGACTCCTATATGTGGTGTCTGATCAACAAAAGCCCATCAAACATGCCACACCTCCCCTAGCTGCCTCCTGATCGTGACTGAACAAGCAGGGACCTTCAAGAGGAAAGAGTAATCTCCCGCTGTCCTTAATTTTATTGTGCGTTGTTCTCTTTTTCTTGTCTGCTGAACTACTTAACACGAATTGTATTCATAATCAAGAATTCTCAAAGTCTCTCCTGAAATGTCCTTAGAATGCATTCTTGTGAGAGTCTATTATATTAGAGAAAGACAAAAATAGGTCTTTTGAAGGCATCTTGGATAGCATGTACCAAAATTTTAGCTGCACTCTTATGGTTTACTTTATTTTCCAGGCTTCCCAAAGCCTTGTCAACCTTGAGACTAAATCAGTGTAGAATATTATAGATATTTCACCAGTGTGCCAGATAGTATTATGAATGCTAAAGATGCAACTGAGAATATTATAAAAAATTTCTTCTAATGGAACTTACATATTTACAGGAAACAGTGATCCAAAATGGAAAGACATTGCAATATAATTTTATATTCTGATACATAATATGAGTTGTAGAAGGCAGGATAAAGGTTTAGGGTCTACTTTAGTTAGGGAACACTCAGAAGAGAATATATTTATGAATAAACTTGAATGAAGAGGAGATAGGCGATTGTGGATGTGGCAAGACTTTTCACTCAGTGTAAATCACATGTTGAAGGGTGTACTTACATTGCCTTTCCTGATACTTCTGTGCTGATAGTTTTGAACTTTTAACTTTGGAATCAATTAACCTTAAAACTTTAGATACTTCTTCAAAAAGTATTCTCCTAACATCTTTTATTTTATTTTTTTGCACTGGCAGTTCTTATACAAACTAAGACAATTCTCTTCTCTTCTAATTACTCTGTCGCTTAATCACTGACTAATTACCTAAATTTGAAAGAGAAGTTTTCAGTGTTCATGAAGAAGTCAGTAGGTGTACTGTCTGAATTATAGACACTGTTTTTTATTGCATAATGTGCAACAAAGAAAGTCAAGAAATGTCTGCCTTTCTTTTATCCAAACTCAAGTATTTTGATAGTTTTGCATTTTATTATTCATTTTGACTATTCCATATTGAATTCACCTAATAATTGAATTAGAAATAATTCACCTTAATTTGAAGCATGAGAGCTTAACATTATATACAATATTAATGCTGGCTATTTGTGATTTTCACAAGTTAGAGAACCAACTATCTGGAATTGAGAAATATGATCTATTATACAAGGACATTATAAAAAAATAAGTGGGAATCTATGAGAATATGTTACAATCTAGTTAGAGGAAGAAATTTAATGGGAGCTGCGTTTTAAAAATTGCCTTTATTATGTTATAGATATTTTATTTCTATGTGATTTCCTTCTTTGATCTTGCTGCTTTCAGTATTCTATCTCTATCTATAGTTTTTGTCATCTTAATTAAGATGTGTCTTGGAGTATTCTTGTTGGGGTTTCTTTAGCTGGTATCCTATGGGCCTCCTGGATCTTGAGGCAAGCGTTCTTTAGTTCCTGGAACTTCTCAGCAATTATGGCTTTGACAGTTTCTTCTTCATCAGGGTTTTCTTCTTGCCCTTTATTTCTAAAGTAAAGATATAAAAAACTGAATACATGCCTCAACCTGAATACATCCCTCGCTGTAAACAAAAAATACTGTTTAGAATACAGACATATTAGAACTGCTGTTCCAACAGAATATTTGTATATGTTTACAATTATTTAATTTAAAATTTTTATTTGATGCCATTATTTACATAGTTGTTCATAATAGAATTACAGAACAAAATATCCTGGTACCATCACACAACCACTGTCAGCTTCCCTCCACCAGTATACATTGTTCTCTCCCACCCTCAACCTGCCTCTTTAACAGGCACATTTTTAAGTTTCATTATTGTAGATTGGATCTCTTGCCGAGAGCATTCTGGTTCTGTGGCTTAGACATATGCATATAACACATCTTCTATGCAATCAATATGTTCAACATCCCTAGCCCCTGACTCTGTTAGCCTCCCATCTGTTTTTTCTTTCTTCACTCCCTCGATTTCTTTCATTTCCTGTTTGATGGTATCTGCCCTGACAAAATGTTCTGAAAATTAAAAGGAAAACTCATATATATATAAGTTTATATATCCATAATCATATAGTCATTAAGTTATGAAATAATCAAAATTTAGATTAAAATTTTATGAAATCTTTAATTATTTGCAATAATACAGTTTTATTGCTATTTGGTATTTCACTAGTCCTAACATATTTTAGAATTAGCAATATACTTAAGTCAGATTAAAAAAAACTGAATTTCTGATCAATTAAATCATTGGGATTATTGAAAATCAAACTAAATCTTTGATATGTTGCTTAAGTCTAGTTAACAGCAAAACCTTAGAAAAATTGAATAAGATGGAAGGGTCTAGAGTCTGTAATATGGACATTCCGATTAGATTCACAGAAGTTTTACATTGCTTTATATATGTTTATACATGTATATATATCATAGATATATTAACATAGCTATATATATATATATATATATATATAAATTATCTCACATATACAAGTCAGATGAACCCCACTCCATGAGGGTCTCCAATTTCCACAGCCGGACTTCCCCCTCATCAGCACTCCACCCAGCAGACCAGCCTATCACAGCCCTGCTCATAGAGATCCACCCTGCAGCAGTCTTTTTTAATCTGGCCCAGGTATGCTGATCGAGAGACTCACAGACATGGGGCAGAGCTGCTACTGGCTTTCCCTGTGCCCAACCACTCATGCGGCACCCGGGAGGGATGGCAGGTTCTAGCCCTGGCCCGCCACCCCAGCAGAGCCTCACAACAAGCCAGACGAACCCCCCACTCCATGAAGGCCTCCATTTTCCACATCTGGACTTGCCCATCATCAGCACTCCACCCAGCAGACCAGAGGCCACGAGGTTCATCAATTAATGCTGGATTCTGAGATGACTCCAAGAGTATGCTACCTGCACAGCAGAGCCTGGCAAGCTACCCGTGTCATATTTGATATGCCAAATACCAGTAACAAATATAGACCTCATTCCCATGACCTGATGGAATGGTTTGAGGCTCTTTATGTTCCTGGAGCAAGCAGGTGCCCTTGGGTTCTACTTGCATGAGACAGGTCATATGAAGTTGTTACTGGTGCCTGCTCGAGCAAATCGATGATGAACGGGAAGTCAGTGATACAGTGACATATATAATATATATATGTATATATATATATATATATATATATATATATATATATTAGATCCAGAAACAAGCCCTGAGCGCAGCCTGGGATGACCCACAATATAGCTATCCCAGTCTGTGCTCAGGACTTGTTTCTGGATCTATGATCTGATTCACTCCTGGCAGACTCTGAGGAAACTATGTGGTATCCTGAATTGAACCCAGGTCACATGCAAGCACAGCAAGTCCCTTAGGGCTGCATTACTACCCTGGCCCAGTGTTTTCTAATCTTGGTCACATATTTTTATTCATGTATAAAAAATACAGTTTTGACTGAAGGAGCACGTTTTAGAGGAGCAAATAGAATATAGTATAAAATTACATTAAGAAATTATGAAAACAACATGGCAGACTGCATGAGGCTCATCATCACTGCCAAGAAATGTCCCCCTGGAATAAACTGCTCAAATGTGCTTGTCTATACTTTGTCACTCCTATAATCACATATTTTAATGAGCTCCAGACCAGGCTAAAGTGCATTCTGTTTTAGCTAAACATATCACACGTCGCTTGTCTTCCCGTTTTCATCAATTTGCTCGAGCGGGTTCCAGTAACATCTCCATACATTAGGAATGAGGTCCATTATTGTTACTGGTTTTGGCATATGATATACACTATGGGTAGCTTGCCAGGCTGTGACCTGATTCTGGGTTCATCCCAGGGTGATCAGCCTTTTTCTATTTTTTAAAAAAGTTTTATTATACCACAGTGAGGCATACAATTACAAAGGTGTTCATAATTGGTTCTTGGTAATACAGTATTCCAGCACCCATCCCTCCACCAGTGCCCCATTTCCACCACCAATGTACCCCACCCCTCCCACCTACCCCCTAGGCTACCTACTATTGAGGTAGCCCCATTTCCTCTATTTCTCTCTCTGTCTCTGTCTCTGCATCTTTCTCCCTCTTATTTTACACATTGTGGCTAGCCCTGCAAACATTTAGAGTTTATCACTTAAGTCTCTTTGTGTATATTCAATGGTGAGTTTTTTCCCACACTTAGTAAAACACTGGTATCTATTTATATCCATTAATGAATGCAGTCATTCTATATCTGTCCTTTTCCTTCTGACTAATATCACTCAGCATGATAGTCTCCATGTCCATCCATTTGCAGGTAAATTTCATAATTTCATCTTTTCTGACAGGTGCACAGTGTTCCATAGTGTAGATGTACCACAGTTTCTTTAGCCAGTCCTCTGTTCTCGGGCATTTAAGTTTTTTCCAGATTCTAGCTATTGTGAATAGTGCAGAGATGAATAAAGAAGTACAGATAGTGTTTCTCCTAAGTGTTTTTTGGTCTCTTGGGTATATTCCCAGGAGTGCTATTGCTGGATCAAATGGGAGCTCAATATCTAGTTTTCGGAGGAATGCCCATATTGTTTTCCAAAAGGGCTGGACCAGTCGGCACTCCCACCAACAGTGGATTAGAGTCCCTTTTCCCCACATCCACGCCAGCACCGGTTGTTCTTGCTGTTTTGGATGTATGCCAGTCCTGTGGTGTGAGATGGTACCTCATTGTTGTTTTGATTTGCATCTCCCTCATGATTAAAGATGAAGAGCACTTTCTCATAGGTCTTTTGTCCATTCGAATTTCTTCTTTTTTGGAAGCTTCTGTTCATTTCTTCTCCCTATTTTTTGATGCAGTTGGCTGTTTTTTTTCTTGTGAAGTGTTACAGTGCCTGATATATCCTGGATATTAACCCATTGTCAGATGGATATTGGGTGAATATCCTTTTCCCACTCTGTAGATTGTCTTTGTATCTTGGTCACCGTTTCTTTTGAGGTGCAGAAGCTTTCAATTTTATATAATCCCATTTGTTTATTTTGCTTCCATTTGCTTGGCCAGCTGTGTGTTGTCTTTAAAGATACTTTTAGTTTTGAGGGGGGGGGGGATGGTGTGGTTGGGTGGGATTGGGTTTGGGGGTGCGGGGGTGGGGCGGGGTGGGCGCACAAAAGATATGAACAGGGGAGGAGGGGGAAATAATATTTGGAGGGAGAGAGGGAAGAAAACAAAAACACCGCGGGGGGTGACACAAAAAAAAAAAAAAAAAAAAAAAAAAAATAAAGATACTTTAGTTTCGATGTCATAGGTGTTTCTCCTATGTTTTCTTTGATGTACCTTATAGATTCATGTCTGATGTTGAAATCTGTAATTCATTTTGATCTGACTTTTGTGCATGGCATTATAAAGAGTTCTAAGTTCATTGTTTTACACGTAGCTGCCCAGTTTTCCCAGCACCACTTGTTGAAAAGGCTTTCTTTGCTCCACTTATATATTTGGCTCCTTTATCGAAGATTAAGTGGTTGTATATTTGAGAGTGTGTTTTAGCCTTTTTCCATGTCAGACCATCAACCATCCAGGGCCCATGGTGCAGAGCCCTGAGTATAAACAAGCCTGTCTCCTGTCTGCCACCTGCTGATGCAGCTGGGCACTGCAGCCACACCTGCAACACTTTAAGGGTCAGATATTTAAAAATACAAAAATTGAAAAACATTTTTACAAAGTAAAACTTCTAAAATAAATAAAAGAATATATCTTATCATTGACGATTATGTCTGCTATAAATGCTTTTAGTAGCAAAAGATAACCAGGAAAATGTAGCAAATATGAGAGGGATTATTAGTTTCATGTAGCAAGTATGAGAGGGATTTTAGTTCCACACAATAAGAATTCTAAGGCTACAGAGTCAAAGACTGAAATAGTAACTCAGTGATCTAGGATATTTCCTCCCCATCCACCTCCCACCTTATCTTCTTTGTTTTAGGGTTATGAGGTTGTTATTTTACTTACTGTCTTATGGGAAGAAAGTCATTGCTTAAAAAATTTGGATCTTATTTGTGTTTGGGGCAGAAAAATATAATATTAAAGGAAAAATAACAAAGATAATAGCTGAAATCTTTCCTAACAGCTCTGTTCAGTGACTTCAGTTGTATCTTTATGTTCTGAAGTGGGTCACATAGTCACACAGACATGTCTAGTTACAAGGAAGATGGAGGCATTCTTCTTTTGTTATGTGATTTCTCTCTATAAACCAAAGGTACTGTTCCAGAAGAAATAGAGAAAAAAATTTATGAGGTATTGAGGGATATTTTCTAAAAGTGAAGAGGAGTTCTACAGTTCTCTGGCAAAGCCAGTCATGAGAATTAGAAGGAAAAGCATTCCCCAGTAACTAGAGAAGGAAAGAACACTCAGGTTCAATCACCAAAGTGCTTTTTAAGTATGATAGACAATAGCAGTAGCCCAACTTTGAAAATAGTCAGCAGTGGCCCAGGGTCCCAAAGACACAATCAAATCAGACATTGGCCTGTTGGATGATGCGATAATAATCATTGGTGGAGTAGAAAAGGCGCTTTGATGGTGTTCAGAGCAAAACAACAGCAAAAAAGAAAAAAACAATTCTTCTAAGTTTGTAGTCATCCTCACCTTGGTCATTGTAGAATGAAAAATGTGGTCATTTGATGTTATGAGATTTGTAGTGACTAAAGAATAAGCTTCGTAAATTTTTGATAACACAGGTTAGGTCTTTTAAATGATAAATGTTCAGAGCGTTACATCATAGGATGAGAGCTTCATGCTAATTATTATGGAATACAATTTAATAAATCTAAATTTTTCAGCCTACTACACACCTAGACTATATGGTATAGTCTCTTGGAAACACTGTCTTTTATATAGTGTTTTTTAAATGCCATTATATGATATGGCATTTGAATGTCACAACATGACACATAGATGTATCTAAAGCAGACATAAAAAATATCTAATCTGGTTGAATTCAATAATGTTTTATGCTTTGGTATCTGAGGTTTGCTCAAAAGTTTTATATTTGAACTCCTACAGAAATGTATACTGATGTATTGTTTTATTAATTGTATATTTTTCATTTTTCTAAAACTAATGTTTTTAGTTAACAAAGAAGAGATATACAAGGAGAAGTAACAGTCTCACTGTAGTAAGTTTTTCACACAAAAAGTTCCTGTAGTTTTCTTTGAGCTTTTGACTTCCTCCTGTACATGCTGTTTTATAAAACTTAAAATAGAAATAGATAACCCTCACTTGTAAGTCATGCAATTAAAATGAGTACTTGTAAATATAATTTCACTTGCAAGTAATGGAAGCTTAATTCTGTGGATCCAGAATTTAGAGGCTAACACTTTGACTTGCAAGATTTTCTGATGGGTGAATCAATAACCTTTCTATACTATTGGAACAATGGAGGAGTTGGGATTACTGTTTAAGTGAGAAGTCACATTATACCCTGACTTTCTCAGATAAGTGGCCCATTTCTGCCAGATAGACAGCCTTAGGACATTTGCCTTGCATGCGGCCCACCCAGGTTCAATCCCCAGCATCCCATATGGTCCCCTGAGCACCGCCAGGAGTAATTCCTGAGCAAAGAGCCAGGAGTCACCGCTGAGCATTGCTGGGTGTGACCCAAAAAAAAAAAGTAAGATATAGTCTAGACACTTGAAATACTATTTATATGTGTCTCTTCTGTTCTCTCAAGGAAATTTGTTTGCTCAGGGGAAAATACCATGCCTGCCCTGACAAGTGCATCTATGCCCATCTCTTTCATTCTTGAAGCTATACTGGTTGTGTGTCTGCGGGAAATGCTGTGGCACCCCACACAAAATCCGGGAGCAGGGACAGGGATCCCCCTTCAGCCCCAGGGGATTGGCGGATAGCGATGATGGAGAAGTACATAGGAATCTGGCGAGGTTTAAAAATGCTTTACTTATCACAGGTTCAAGCGCACAAATCAGCATAGGAAAAACCCTGTGCATAGGATTCCCGGCCCTGGCCATCTGTAGGCCAAAATGGCGGCCTCCATGTGTTAAGGCCCTGTAGAGAGGAGACAAAGACAAGGCTCCAGCAGAAAGGGGAAGAGAGCAACCCAAAAGAGTACAGAGTGCGAGCCCCAAATGAGAGAGTCCAAAAAAGAAAGAGCTCAGAAAGGAAGCAGGCTAGTTTATGTCCCTGCAGTTCAGACCTCCCACTTTTATGGGGAGCCAGCAAGGTCAAATGCCCTCAGGTAATTTCTCCCAGGACCTCACCTAGGCCATTTTAGATGCTAATGTTGATAATGTCTGAAATTGGAGTCAGTAATGATAATCTGTATAGGAAAGATAATGGATTCTGCTTATATCAGTCTATTTCCCCATCTCTGCAGGATGAAGGAATAGAAGTGAAATGATGCCCTAGTATTCTGGATATTTTCAGAAAAATATGTCTTTGGAGAGGGACATTCTAAATTCTGAGCATTTTGCTTTTATAACTCTTGAGAGACTCACATACATGGGGCAGAGCTGCTACCGGCTCTCCCTGTGCCCAGCTGATCACAAGGCACTCGGAGGGATGGTGGGTCCTAGCCCTAGCCTGCCACCCCAACAGAGCCTCGCAAAAGACAGAGAAACTCCCACACCATGAGGGCCACCATTTTCCACATCCATACTCCCCTCTCTTCAGAGCTCCACACAGCCTAATCATCGACCCAGCTTGCAGCAGTCTTTTTCAAGTCCAGCCCAGGTATGCTGATCCAGAGACTCACATACATGGGACAGAGATGCTACCGGCTCTCCCTATGCCCAGCTGATCACGAGGTGCCCAGGAGAGATGGCAGGTTCTAGCCCTGGCCTGCCACCCCAGCAGAGCCTCACAAGAAGCCAGAGGAACCCCCACACCATGAGGGCCGCCATTTTCCACATCCAGACTTCCCTCTCGTCAGAACTCCACCCAGCAGAAGAGCTCATCACAGCCTGGCTTGCCATCAATAAATGGTTAAGATTAGAGGTGACTACAAGAGTATCCCACCCACACAGCAGAGCCTGGCAAGCTACGTGTGTTGTATTTGATATGCCAAATACCAATAACAATTATAAGCCTCATAGGGCCGGAGGCGATAGCCCAGTGGGTAGTCGCTTTTGCCTTGCAAGCGGCCGGCCCATGCCGGCCCGGGTTCAATCCCCGGCATCCCATTTGGTCCCCCGAGCACCGCCAGGAGTAATTCCTGAGTGCAGAGCCAGGAGTAACCCCTGAGCATTGCCGGGTGTGACCCAAAAAAGAAAAAAAAAAAAAAACAATTATAAGCCTCATTCCCATGACCTGATGGAATGGTTTGAGGCTCTTTATGTTCTTGGAGCAAGCAAGTGCCCTTGGACTCTACTAGCATGTGACAGGACATATGGAGATGTTACTGTTGCCTGCTTGAGCAAATCGATGATCATTGGGAAGACAAGTGATACAAGTGACAAGTGATGTATTTTTGTGCCTTTTAGTCTGTCAAATCATTACTAGGGTCCTTCTGGTTTTAATTAACGAAGAAGTATTCAACAGGTCAGATTAACAGCCTTTTCCAGATGCTAGCATTGTCTTCCCCAGTCAGACTATGGAGGGAAACTAAAGAGCAACTTCTAAATTTTTAAAGTTTCAGCTATCCCAAACTTTACATACAATGTTAAGAAAAAAAAAAGGACTAAATCAATTCTCTATGTTACTGTTTGGACCTGCCTAGAGACAAAAGTAATAAAATTCTGCAGTAGACACATATTTTGAAAAGCCTGTCTTGCCATCTCTGCAAATGGTTCCGGTTCTTTCCCACTGTAGTGTTTGCATTGTCTTTGCCTCAAATAAATAAATCTTGGGACCACAGCAATAACACAGAAGGTAGGTCATTTGCCTTGCACATGGCTGATCCGGGTTCTATCCCCGGCATCCCATATGGTCCCTTGAGCACTACCAGGAGTAATTCCTGAGGGCAGAGCCAGGAGTAACCCCTGAGCATTGCCAGGTGTGACCCAAAAAGCCAAAAAATTATCTTCATAAGTTCAGCTACTATTTATAATTCGTTTTGCATCATAGAGCAAGAGTCCACAAGTCATGGAAATTGTCCTATTAATATCAAGATACAGACAAATGATAAATACTTGAACTAAGCAATTGAGGAATTTAATAAAGGGATTGCAAAAACAAGATGTTGAAACACATGGCAGCAAGGAAAGCTGTTATCACCTCCATAAGTGAAGAGGCATGAGGAGGGAAGAATAAATGTAACCTGTAGAGAGAAACTCCATGACAAGAAAAATTCCAATAACTTGGACAATGGGATGGGAACCAGAGGATAAGCAACTTGCTCCCTGCATCCATTATTATCTTACACTACTGTTTCAGTTTCAACCAAATGGAACTCAGCAGATAGATGCACCATTGATACAGTTCACACAGGCTAGTTACTGGGGAAACAAGACAGGTAAAGATTTGAAAATTAATTGAAGGGATGAAAAATTCAATTACATGGAATACAATTATACTGTTTCTTTAAAGTCATTTGAGTTTCTTCCTTTTGATCTTTACACACAACATTAAATTGAGGGAAACATAAGCTTTTATTATTTACTCAGGTATTGGTAATGTGATAAATTAACTGTGATTCCTTTTTTGGTTTGTTATTTTTTCTGCCATAACTAGATGTATTCTGGAGCTATTCCTGGCTTGGTGCTTGGACCTAGTGACCTATTTGGTTTGGTATCTTCCAGTAACCAAAACCAAATATTTTTTGGTTACTGGAAGTGTTCAGGAACCAAAAACTATTTGGAATTGAATCCAGGGTCTCACATATGAAAGACAAATACTTTACCACTGTGCCACATCCATGCCATTTGAGTGGTAATTCTAACCTGATTTCTTTGAGCTCTTAGATATTCAAAGGAAAATTTACCCAATTCAGTAATTTATATGAACATTACCAGGATGTATTCTTTAACTACAAAGTTTGTGCAATAATATGGAGGAACAAACCTGTATTGTTTGTTTAAAGCCCCCATGACTCTAATTATCTCTCGTCTGATAGTTTTGTGACTGTTCTCTGGCACTAACATCCCTTCCTTTCCCTTCCCTTCCCTTCTGTTTCCTCCCCCTCCTTTTCTTCACTCCCCTTCTTCCCTCCCTCCTGCCTTCTCGCTCCTTTCCTTCTTTCTTTCCTTCCTTCTACCCACCACTGGGGTTTCAAGCATATTGTGTTCCGATATCCTACCCTACATCAGTGTTAACTTACCACTACTACATTTGTCCCAGTCCAGACACTCCATTTAAGTCATTCTTTGCTGAGGCAATAGATAGGCTAGGTAATTTTTATTGTTTATCTCTGGTGGAAGATTCAGTGCTTTCCCCCATTTTTTTTGCTGATTTAGACAAAATATTCTAATCAAAATGCAACTTGATGTTTTATGAGTAATGAAGAGGGTAGGGAAATGTGATTTAATTCACCCATACCCGTAGGGTTTCTATGTAATATTATTAAACATGCACCCAGTGCTCTTTCTACCATACCTTATTAAAAAATCCAGGATGCCTGGTGGGTGGGGGTGTGGGGAGATACTACTTAACTGCTGCTTTGCTGAGCAGTTACTAATTCAAGCATTTCCAAAAGAGCTGCATGCCTATTACAGCCAGATTGACCGGAAAATGCATTCAAGAGTACCCTTCTCTTCATTACTTTAGTTTGTAATTGGACTCAGATACCCAAGTATGTATATATGACCAATCAAAGAGTCACTGCAATATCAGTTGGTAGGGGTGATTGAAATTTATACAGCTTGAGTTCAATGTTATAATCTAAAACTTTGTTTGTAAATAAGTGATGACATTCTGTTGTTAGAAATTCACCCTACAAGTTTGTCTTAGTTTCTTTAGAAAAAAATGACCACACTATTTATCATAAGACTGAAGCTCATTTTCTCATGCTTTACTGGTCAGATAAGTTGTTTTTGGTTGTTTTCTATGACAAGCACACATAGTGAATTAATCATGTGAAAAGGAAAGAAATAACCTGCAATATTTTCTCATGAATATATATGATAAAATAGAATCAAGCTGTCAAATAGGAGTTAGATGGTTGCATTGTTTATTTTTGAAACTTCTATGTACATTTGCATATAAATATTGGTTTAGGCATATTTTCTTGTATCTTAGGAGTTCTTCGGAGTGGAACTGATAGATCATATGGCAAGATTATGATTAACAGTTTAAGAGACTGCCAAACTGGAGCATTTTATACTTCCATCACCTATTTATGAGAGTTACAATTTCCATAAATCTTCACCAACTTTTGGTATTATGTGATATTTTAATGGAACCATTCTACATAGCAAACATAGCAATTTCTAAAAAAAATTATGTGCGTTATTGTAATGACAAATTAGATTGAAAATATTTTATGCCCTTCTTTGCAAATCATGTATCTCTGTTTTTTAAACCTCATTTTTGTGTATGGCAAAATAATTGTTTCTGGTTTTAGGGGTCACAACCAGTGCTCGGAACATATTACTAGTTGTGTACTTTAGGATTCCTCTTGGTGGCCTCAGAGGGTTATATGGTAGCTAGGGACTCCATTCATTTTGGTCACACACAATGTAAGTGGCCCCTAACACAGTCACTTGATCACTTGATCAATTGAATCCCATTATTCATCGATTTGCTCGAGCGGGCGCCAGTAACATTTCCTTTGGACCCTATCACGTGCCAATGTAGCCCAATGGCATCTGGTTGATTCAGGAATATGAAGAGCCTCAAACCGTTCCTTCAGGGTCTTGACAAGGAAGTCTGACTATCTTGTAGGTGGGCGGCCACGTGATCTTTTGACATTCCGTGGGATCCAGTCGGTAATGGCTCTAGTCCAGCGGTTGTCTCCAAATCGCATTACATGTCCAACCCATCTGATTTTCGATGCCTTGGCAAATGAGACAGCGTCCCTGATTCTGGAATAGTGACGGAGGTCTGAACACCGGATTCCTTCTCTCACTTGAGTGAGGCGTGATATTCCAAGCATAGCTCTTTCGATTCTTCTCTGGGGGACCCAAATAGCATTCTCATCCTGTTTTCATAGGGCCCAGGTCTCTGAGGCGTATGTTAATGCAGGGAGAACAGTGGAGTCAAAGAGATGTACCCGGAGCCGGAGGTTCTTTGTCCTTTAGCTATTTCTTCGATGCCTTTGAAGGCATTCCATGCCGCTCTCTTCCTCCTGCACAGCTCAGGTTTTAGGTCGTTCATCATGTTGATTTCTCGACCTAGGTACACATAACTGCTGCATTCAGAGATGTTTGTTCCATTGAGAGTGAATGGGGCCTCTGGAACTAGTTCATTCTTCATGAACATAGTTTTCTTCTAGATTCAGCTGTAGACCTACCTTTCCACATTCTCGGTCAAAGTCAGCCAGCATTTGTGCCGCTTGGCTAATGTTTGGTGTTATTAGAACGATGTCATCAGCGAAGCGGAGGTGGTGTCGTTGCCGACCATCTATCTTCACTCCTATTCCTTCCCATTCTAATTGTTGTATGATGTTCTCAAGGGTGGCGCTGAAGAGTTTTGGTGAAATGGTATCACCCTGTCGAACCCCTCTTTTCACATTAATGATCACTTCTTTGTAGAATGGTGAGATCCTGGTGGTGAATCCGTAATACAGCTCACGAAGGATCTTGATGTATTGGGTTTGAACACCCTGTTTGGCTAGGGCTTCGATGACTGCTTCAGTCTCCACAGAATCAAAAGCTTTCTGTAAATCAATGTACTAACACAGTACTTTTTAAAAATTAGTTTTGCTCTACATGTCCTTCCATTATAAGAAACATTCATGACTTCCTTTTTTCCTACCAGCTGCACAGTATTCCATTTTATAGATGCGCCTTAGTATTTTTATTCAGTTTTCTGTTCTTGCGCATCCAAATTATTTACAGATTCTGGTTATTGTGAGCAGACTTGCAATGAATATAGACATACAGACAGTGAGATGGTATTTTGCCCAAAAGGGAAGCAGGGAAGTAGGGTCAGAGAGAAGGAGTGAGAGAGAGAGGCAGAGAAAGAGAGAGAGAGAGAGATCCTGCCACAGAGGCATGGGGGGAGAGGGAAACTAGGGATATTAGTGGTGGGAAATGGATAATAGTGAAAGGATGGGTGTTGGAACTTTGTAGGACTGAAGCCAATCATAAACAACCTTGTAACTGAGTCTCATTGTTATTCAATTTAAATAAATGGAAAATAGTTTAGCTATTATGCTTTATAATTTACATACTTTGGATATGTTTATTATGAGGTATATGACTTACAAATAATTTCTTTCAGCCTTTGACTAATGTTATTATGGTCTCTCCATACAGAAAATTTAAATTTAAATAAAATTAAATTATTTATTCACACATGTTTCCTTCTCTATCTTACCTAACCTCTGACTCCCACATGCTTATGATAATTTCCACTTTTGGTAAGATCACCTGGTATATTTATGTCATGCAAATAAATGCAGTCATTCTATGTCTCTCTTTTTCCTTCTGACTAATTTCACTCAACATGATTCTTTCCATGTCCATCCATTTACAGGCAAATTTCATAACTTTATTTTTCCTAACAGCTTCATATTATTCCATTGTGTAGATGTACCAAAGTTTCTTTATCCAGTCATCAGTTCTCCGGCATACTGGTTGTTTCCAGGTTCTGGCTATTGTGAATAGTGCTGCTATGAAAATAAAAGTGTGGATTGTGTTTCAGCTGTGTGTTTTTGGCTTATCAGGGCATATTCCCAGGAGTGGTATGGCTGGGTCAAAAGGGAGCTAAATTTTTAGTCTTTGAAGGAATGTCCATATTGTTTTCCAGAAAAGTTGTACAAGTCGACATTCCCACCAACAGTGTATGAGAGTCCCTTTTCCCACATCCACGCCAGCACTTGTTGCTTTTACCCTTTTGGATATGAGCCAGTCTCTGTGGAAACCTAGACATCTTTTAATATAGAATAGATAATTTACAAAATTAGAATAAAATATAAAAAATTGAAGTTATATCTCAATTAAAATACTTGAAGAACTACCTATATTAATATGAGTTCAATAGTATATTTAGTATAAAATATACTATAAATACTAAATATACTAAAAGTATACTTAATATACTAAAAGTATATTTAGTTAAGTTTCATTGATTTACAGAAAGCCTTTGATTCTGTGGAGACTGAAGCAGTCATCGAAGCCCTAGCTAAACAGGGTGTTCAAACCCAATACATCAAGATCCTTCGTGAGCTGTATTACGGATTCACCACTAGGAATCTCACCATTCTACAAAGAAGTGATCATTAATGTCAAACGAGGGGTTCGACAGGGTGATACCATTTCACCAAAACTCTTCAGCGCCACCCTTGAGAACATCATGCGACAATTAGAATGGGAAGGAATGGGAGTGAAGATAGATGGTTGGCAACTACACCACCTCTGCTTCGCTGATGACATCGTTCTATAACACCAAACATTAGCCAAGCGGCACAAATGCTGGCTGACTCCGACCGAGAATGTGGAAAGATAGGTCTACAGCTGAATATAAAGAAAACCATGTTTATGAAAAATGAACTAATTCCAGAGGCCCCATTCACTCTCAATGGAACAAACATCTCTGAATGCAGCAGTTATGTGTACCTAGGTCGAGAAATCAACATGATGAACGACCTAAAACCTGAGCTGTGCAGGAGGAAGAGAGCGGCATGGAATGCCTTCAAAGGCATCGAAGAAATAGCTAAAAAGGACAAAGAACCTCCAGCTCCGGGCACATCTCTTCGACTCCACCATTCTCCCTGCATTAACATACACGCCAGAGACCTGGGCCCTACGAAAGCAGAATGAGAATGCTATTCGGGTTTCCCAGAGAGGAATCGAAAGAGCTATGCTTGGAATATCACGCCTCAATCAAGTGAGAGAAGGAATCTGGAGTTCTGACTTCTGTTGCTATTCCAGAATCAGGATGCTGTCTTGTTTGCCAAGGCATCAAAAATCAGATGGACTGGACATGTAATGCAATTTGGGGACAACCGCTGGACTAGAGCCGTTACCGACTGGATCCCACGAGGATGTCAAAAGATCACGTGGCCGCCACCTACAAGATGGTCAGACTTCCTTGTCAAGACCCTGAAGGAACGGTTTGAGGCTATTCATATTCCTGAATCAACCATTGGGCTACATTGGCATGTGATAGGGTCCAATGGAAATGTTACTGGCGCCCGCTCGAGCAAATCGATGAATAACGGATTCAAGTGATCAAGTGAAAAAGTGACTAAAAACAATAGCTTAATAATAAAGACATGCAATGATGTATCACTTCTCAACACCAAATAGCATAAAACAAAAATGAATATTCATACATGTGGTTCATTACCATTATGTGAGCAGGAAGAAAAAACTAAGAATTCCTCACAAATAACAGAATTTTAGGATTAATGTAGATAATGCAGATATAACCAGATATTAAGGTTTTAAACAATGTACTTGATATGTTAAAAATCACTGAGCTCTAATAGTGTATAAAATTTACCAATATAATATTTAATTTTTTGTTTGTTTTTGGGTCACACCCAGTGATGTTCAGGGTTTACTCCTGGCTCTGCACTCAGGAATTACTCCTGTCGGTGCTCAGGGGACCATATGGGATGCAGGGGATTGAACCCAGGCCGGCGCAGGCTGGCTGCATGCAAGGCAAATGCCCTACCTGCTGGGCCATTGCCCTGGCCCCTAAATATTTTTATTTACTTCAAATTTTATATTCAGAATGAATAAATTGAATTATTTTCTGATACCAACATAGAACTGAGCATCAAATACAGGCAAAAAAAATGCAAATGATGGCTTCTAAGTTTATGTAGTGTAACCCACAATGTGTGGAAGAAGGAGAGAGAGAGAGGGAAAGAGAGAGGAGATAAAGAACCTGCCATTTAGGCAGGATGTGGGGAGGGGGAGGGAATTGGGGACATGGGTGGTGTGTGAGGGGCACTGGTGGAGGGCGGGGTGCTGGAACACTGTGTGACTGAAACCTCCAATAGTGAACAACGTTCTAATTGTATATCTCACGGTGGTATAATAAAATGTTTAAATAAGGGAAAAAAGATGTCTAGGTTTCTATTAGTCATTTAGTAATTCCTTTAAATAGTTAAATTACAGTAAAAGAAATGAAAATTCAAAATTTTAGACTGACCTCTGCTTAACTGTCACTCTGCATCTTAGATTAGATGTAAAGCAGTTATAAGAAAACTTTTATTGTTGAAAATGAAAGGAATTTCATTTTGAGTGCCTCTATAGAGATAAGATTTGTCCATTACACCATGGGAATACTACAGTGGTCTCAAGTATCTTAGTTTGAGTTTAGGGTTTCTAGCTTAAGAATGATACCAGGATGCAAAGACAAAAAAGAAAATGAAAGCAAACACATAAGATCTATTAAAGAAAAAACACCAAAATCCTCAACTTGTTTAACAAGACAGAGTATAAAAGTGGAACAGAAAAGGCACCTAAAGTATCTGTCAACAAAAATTTAGCACCTGGTCACAAATTTTAGGTTGCCAGTATCACAGAGTAAATAAATCACTCTCCTATTTATTCTTCTGTGAGCATTTATGTTAGGAACTTAATTGAACACAGAATCTAAAGTACATTCCACAAGCTAACAAAGCCATCATTCATACTTTTGGGGGTTAATTGTGCTTGTATAAAATTGAATCTTTGCAAAAGCAAGAGAAAGTTTCCTACATATTTATGTATTCATTAACCATATTTAATGTGTTTACCAATAATAATACAGTGTATTGAAATTTACTGTCAGGTTATGGAAAGCATTCCAGTGAT
>JAJIBD010004285.1:0-37875 GCA_021461705.1 Cryptotis parvus | reverse complement strand
TGATGCTCGCTGTGGGCTTGTAGTAGATGGCCTGGATTTTCTTGAGGAAAGTTCCTTCCAATCCCCATTTCGGAGAGCTTTCATCATGAGCGGGTGTTGGATCTTGTCAAATGCCTTCTCTGCATCTATTGATATGATCATATGGTTTTTATTTTTCTTTTGTTGATATGATGTATTATGTTGATTGACTTGCGAATGTTGAACCATCCTTGCATTCCAGGATGAATCCCACTTGGTCATGGTGTATAATCTTTTTGATGACTCTTTGGATTCTATTTGCTAGTATTTTTGTTTGAAGATCTTAGCATCTGTATTCATCAGGGAGATTGGTCTGTAGTTTTCCTTTTTTGTGGCATCTTTGTCTGCTTTGGGTATCAGGGTGATATGTGCCTCGTAAAAGCTATTTGGGAGTGTTTTTGTTTCTTCAATTTGTTGGAAGAGCTTAAAAAGAATTGGGAAGTAGGTCCTCTTTAAGGTTTTGTAGAATTCACTGGTGAATCCATCTGGACCTGGGCTTTTGTGTTTGGGGAGACTTTTGATTACTGATTCTATTTCCTCGATGGAGATAGGTTTGTTGAGGTATTCCAAATCTTCTTTGTTGCAGACTTGGGAAGCTATAGGAATTCAGGAATTTGTCCATTTCTTCTAGGTTTTCTTGTTTTGTGGCGTACAGGCTCTCATAGTAATCTCTGATGATCTTTTGAATTTCTGTGGTTTCTGTTGTGATGTCCCCGTTTTCATTTCTGATTCTATTTATTTGGGTTCTCTCTTTTCCCTTTTCTTACAAGTCTTGCAAGTGGTTTGTCAATCTTGTTTATTTTTTTTCAAAGAACCAGCTTTTGGTTTCGTTGATCTTCTGGATTGTTTTTGACATTCCATCTCATTGATTTCTGCTCTAAGTTTTATTATTTCTTTTCTTTCTGCTTGGGTTGGGCTCCTTTTGTTGATCACTCTCTAAGATCTTAAGTTGTGAAGTCAGACTGTTTATGATGGCCTTTTCTTCTTTTCTGATAAATGCTTGAAGAGCTATGAATTTGCCTCTTAACACTGCTTTTGCTGTATCCCACAAGTTCTGGTACTTCGTGTCTTCAGTCTCATTTGTTTCCAGGAATCTTTGGATTTCCTCTTTGATTTCTTTTATGACTTGCTGGTTGTTCAGCAGTGAGCTGTTTAGTTTCCAGGTACTTGGTATTGGTCTCCGTTTTTTGTGTACAATTAACTTCTATTTTCAGTGCCTCATGGTCTGAAAAGTAGTTGGCACAATTTCTATCTTCTTGATTTTATGGAGGTATGATTTATGGCTCAGCATGTGATCTATTTTTGGAGTATGTTCCGTGGGGCACTGGAGAAGAAAGTGTATTCAGCTTTTTGGGGTGAAATGCCCTGTATATGTCTACCAGCCCTCTTTCTTCCATCTCTTCTTTAAGGGCCAGTATTTCCTTGGTAAGTTTCAATCTTGTTGATCTATCCAGGGTTGATAGAGCAGTGTTGAAGTCTCCAACTACAATTGTGTTGTTGTCAATGTCTTCTTTGAAGTCTATTAGTAGTTGTTTTAGGTATTTTGCTGGCCCCTCATTGGGTGCATATATGTTTAATAGCGTGATTTCTTCCTGATATATGCATCCCTTGACTATTAAGAAGTGACCTTCACTGTCCCTTCTGACCTTCTTCAGCCTGAAGTCTATGTTGTCAGATACCAGTACGGCTACCCCAGCCTTTTTGGATGGGTTGTTTGAATGAAGGATTGTTTTCCAGCCTTTTATTTTGAGCCTGTCTTTGCTCCGATTGTTCAGGTGTGTTTCTTGCAGGCAGCAGAATGTCGGATTCAATTTTTTGATCCATTGTGCCACTCTGTGTCTCTTAACTGGTGCATTTAGACCATTGACATTGAGAGAGATTATTGTCATGGGATTTTGTGCCATCTTTCTGAATAGGTTGGTTGTTCTTTTGGGTTATGTCTCGTCTTATAGTAGATCTTTCAGTCCTTCTTTTTAAGGTTGGTTTTGATTTTACAAAGTTCCTAAGCTGTTGTTTATCCAAGAAGTTGTATATCTGTCCTTCAAATCTGAGCGAGAGTTTAGCCGGATAAAGAATTCTTTTTGCTGAGGCATTCATTTCATTAAGTTTTTTTCACTATATCCCATCACTGCCTTCGGGCTTGGAGGGTGTCTTCTGAGAAGTCTGCTGAAAGTCGAATGGATGCTCCCTTTGTATACAATTTCCTTCTTTGATCTTGCTGCCTGAAGAATTATGTCTCTGTCTATGGCATCCATTACTTTGACTAGGATGTGTCTTGGGGTCTTTCTATTGGGGTCTCTTCTTTGCTGGTACGTCGGGCTTCTTGGATCTGGATGCCTTCGTCCTTTAACTTCGGGAACTTTTCAGCCAGGATGTTTTTAACTGTTTTAATTTCCTTGGGGTTACTTTCTTGTCCCTCTGGGACTCCTATGATTCTTATGTTGTTCCGCCTGGCTTCATCCCATTGTTCTCTGTTTCGTTGCTGATCCATTATCCGGTCTTTTTCCATCTTATGTAGATCTCTGAGTGCTTTCTGCAGCTCATCTTCAGTCTCACTGATTCTCTCTTCCGCTGCTGTCATCCTACTATTCAGAGCCCCGATTGTGTTTTTCATTTCGTCTACTGAGTTTTTAAGCGATGATATTTCTATTTGCATGGTTCTCATTTCTGCTCTCATTTCCTCCCGTAGTTTATTGACAGCCCTTTCAACTGCTTCGTTTATGTTCTCCTGTATTTTATTGGACATCTGCTCAATTTTTTTTCGTTGAGCTCCTTAAACATCCTACCAATTTCTTCTCTGGTTTCACTGTCAGAGAGATCATGCACATCTGTATTCTTTTTGAGTCTTCAGGGTCGATTCCTTCATCTGTTCTTCGAGCTGGGGATCTGCGTTGTTTCCCCATGGTGTTGTGGTGTTCAGGGATAGATTCCTCTGGTGTACTGTTTCTTTTTTCTTGAGGGTATTACCTTCCCTTGGTGTGGAAATTCCTAGTTTTTTTATTAATAAGCGGCCATGCCGGCCGCCCGCCAGCCAGCCACACCCCAGGGAGGTAGGGTACCTGAGATGCAGACAGGCGGTGTGAGAGTTCAAAATGACCGTTTACTTCCGGTTCCGCTCGGACTTCTGGGGGTTGTAGTTCCACCTTCTGCCGAGACCCGGGGCTCTACCACGGCCCCAGGCGCCCGCCCGGCCAGCCACACACCCCAGGGGGGTAGGGTACCTGAGATGCAGACAGGCCGGTGTGAGAGTTCAAAATGACCGTTTACTTCCCGGTTCCGCTCGGACTTCTGGGGGTTGTAGTTCCACCTTCTGCCGAGACCTGGGGCTCTACCACGGCCCCAGGCGCCCGCCCGGCCAGCCACACACCCCAGGGAGGTAGGGTACCTGAGATGCAGACAGGCGGTGTGAGAGTTCAAAATGACCGTTTACTTCCGGTTCCGCTCGGACTTCTGGGGGTTGTAGTTCCACCTTCTGCCGAGACCGGGGGCTCTACCACGGCCCCAGGCGCCCGCCCGGCCAGCCACACACCCCAGGGGAGGTAGGGTACCTGAGATGCAGACAGGCCGGTGTGAGAGTTCAAAATGACCGTTTACTTCGGTTCCGCTTTCGGACTTCTGGGGTTGTAGTTCCACCTTCTGCGAGACCTGGGGCTCTACCACGGCCCCAGGCGCCCGCCCGGCCAGCCACACACCCCAGGGAGGTAGGGTACCTAAGATGCAGACAGCACTTACTTATTTTGGATGTGTGTGTGTCAAACAATCCACATGTCAAAAATCTCCTGACATGATTGTATATGAAGGAGGGCCTTTGGGAGGTAATTAGGCTTAAGGCAGAGCCTTGTGGCATTACTCATAGGGGTCTTCAGGCTTTGAATTAGAAATTCCTTTACAAGTAGAGCCCTGGAAGCTTCTTTTCGACCAGGTGATAACAATAGAGTAAGAAGACAGTCTTCAATGAAGATAATCTCTCTCCAAATACTGAAACTGTCAGCAACGTTATCTTGGGTGTCCCAGCTTCTCTGAATGAGAGAAATAACTACTTGCTATTATAAGACCAAACATAGTACCTTCTATTTTGTTACAGCACTCTTAAAAGACTAAGAAAACAATACAATATGGGGGAAAATATGATTTCTTCATACTTTGAGAGACTGAATTAACAGCATTGACAGGACTAAAATGAAATTTCCAGCATCTAATCAATGCTAACAGTGACACTATCTTGTAGGAAGTCCTCCCTGAGAGGCCTTATAAACTCACAGGGGACCATTCCTGACATTCTGAGGGTGTTTTCATGCATCCTGTAGAATCCAGTATCATTATTAACCTAAGAAAATATTTTTACACAAAATGTTGTGATTAAATACCGAGAAGCTCTAGGCTTATAGCCCACCACTGCCAAAAAGATAAGACACTTAACACCATGTCAATTTACAGCAGTAGTATTTAAACTATTGAAAGCTTGCTCCAGAAGATATCTACTATGTGAAGAGAATGATGTAATTAATCTTTATGGTAGAACACCAGTGTCAGAAGATACGGTGTATTTTAGATGACATACATCAAATCTTAGAAATCTTCTTTGAAAAATCAAGAACCTTAGAGCCCGTAATTCTGTGATTTTCATGAACACACAAGTTTTGACTTATATTTTCTCTTTCTGGATTCTCAGATCCACTTTATATTGAACAACTATGCCTGCTCATCCTTACTGTCCTTAATTCCAGCAAATCATTCTGTTAGTGTGTCATGTCTTCTCCTTGGTAATAATTCGAACTTCCTTCCCCTAAAAGTTTATTGACTAACAAGATAATTTTAATATTAAAATGTAATAGCTTCCTTACTGGTACCTTGAAATATGGTGTTTTTGAATAATCATAATATACTATTAATCCTCAACATGAAACTGTTCAAAGATATGTGCTTATATAGGACTTATTTTATATAAAAATACATGATACAATAGAGGAATTAACATTTTGGTTCTAAATTTCCTCCCTTTGTCTAAAAATCTTTTCCTACCAGTTCTGCTCCTTGAGCAAAGTAGCCAAAACTTGTTAGGATGATTATCCTAGAAAAACAATCAGGAAATAATAATAGAAAGGAAGTAGCATAGACAAAAGTGAAGAGGAACAGAATAAATGAGCAGGCATTGTCAGAATAGGGTAAAGTATATGCAGTATACTAAAACAAGACTGAGTCTGGGATATTAAAGAATAGAACAAACATAAAATTTAGCAAGTTGCCAGAATCAAGAGTGTTCAAGAAAGATATTGACTCTCAAAACCTACCTCTAGATTTTAATTTTTTAATTCGAAACTACTCTGGGATCAGAGGTAAACTACTGGTATGACAACTTTATTAATATTCCATATTCATTAAACCAAGTGAGTCTCCAGAATCTTAATAATTGGAATTGTGGAATGAGACCATGGCATTTCTTTTGGAATGAAAAGTGTGAGGGGTCTCTATTGGCCACTCTTACAGAATGGTTAATTTCTTGGTATCAGAGAATATGTCTTATATTTTCCTTGCTTATTGAGAGATAGTATTACACAACATTCAGTTAAAGGTGTACACGTTACTTGATATGCAGATTTAGTTACCTGTCACCTTTATGACTATATTTTCTGTCCCTTATATTAGCTCAATCCCTGGCAGATAGTGACCATTTCATAAATGTTTGCTAAATGAGTGCATATAAACTTCATGTGCTAGTTCTAGGCTAAATTTAGCTGAAATGTTTCTGATAACAACATCTCTCTGTTCTTTCTGAGTGATGAAATCAGGTCCACCAGTATAGTGTTTTTCCTAGGAAAAACTTACACAGGGTTGTAAGACTGCAATTCAACCACTGCAGTTCAGACTAAAATGCCTGTTTCATCCCTGATCCTTGGAAAACAAAGATAGTGGATTCTCCGATAGCAGCTGAATTAGGATGAGAATAAAACTGGTTAGTACTTTCAAACAACAGGTTATAGAAATCCAAAGAAAGCAAATTTCACAATTGCCTGAATTATTCTGAGGAGCCCAAAGATAAGCTAGATAAAAGTCTGGCCCCAGCCCACAGGAGTGGAACTGAATGCAGCCGAAGGCATAGAATAGAGACAGGGTTAACTCATGCAGTTTGTATTCCTGTAAATGCAATTTATTTTTATATACACCCAGAAGGAAAGTTCACAAGTATTGCCTTATTTAATTCTCTAGATCACTGTAGATATAATAATGAATAAAAGCACTGCAATTTTCCTAAGAGGAGTTAAAGAATTATTTACATATAACTCAGTAAATAAAAATTCTACAAGAAAATTGGTGCTGAGATAATTAAAGCCCGTCATCCATATACAAAACCTATTTTTCTCTAATATCCTCTTTCTAGTATAAAACTGTTTTAGTTGAACCATTAAGGCAAGTTAAAATGAAAAAAAAGAAAGAGGAGGAGGAGAAAAAGAGGAAGAAAAGAGGAGGAAGGAGACAACAGGAAGGCAGTGGATGACGAATAGGAGAAGGGATGGAGATGCCCCTTTCAGGCAATGTTGAAAATGAAATATTCTGAAAAACAACTATTGATAGAGACAACTCAAATGCTAAATAAAAATATAGTTAAATAAGTTTTAAACACTGTCAAAATGGCATAAAAATGAACCCACAGAGCTCAAAAACTGAAAAGAAATTACTAATCTCAGAAGAAAAATCTAGTATGAAAACTAGATTTTTTTTCCTTTGAAAGACGTCCCTTGGATCCTCACAACCCCAAGCTTCTGCCTTGGATCTGTGGATACAGAGGAATGTGAAATAAAACCACAAATCCCCAAAGGCTCTCCCTTAGAGGGAAAGAATGGAAGACAAAGAGGGTTACCTGGGAGGAAGTAGCAAACATTTGCACCACTTGAGTTTGGTACCAAAGAAATTCTATCTTTTCATTTGTAAAGATCACAGCCCAGAGAAAATATGTGTTCATATTTAGATTATCTGGAAAATCTTGCTCAAAAGACTTAATTTAAAGTGACCCCAGATCGGTAGCATGCCAAATCATTGAGTTAATGAACAATCCTTTTCTGGAATAATAGTTTCAACTCAAGACCCACTTAGAGTCAGTTCAAGGATCAGAGAGATAGTTCAAAAATATGAAAATAACCTGGCATGTGGCCAATCTGAATTCAATCCCTGGAATCTCAGAGACCAGACAGAACTAAGTACAAAGCCAGGAGTAAGTCCTGAGTACAGCTGGGTATGGCCCCCAAAAAACTACAACAATGAAATTCAATTTGAAATGGATGAAGGGCTTCTATATCAGACCTTAATCTATCAGTAATACTAGTGAAAACATGAGAGAGCCCCTCATGAAACTGAATCTAGCCACATCTCCAATGATTTAACACCACTGGACAGATCAATAGAAGCAAAAATTAACAAATGGGACCACATGAAATAAAGAACTTTCTGTATGACAAAAGAAATTGATGCTTAGAATAAAACAACACCCCCACATTCCAGAAGAAATAATTTTCTTTTTTTTTCACATTTTCAAGTCATTTTTTTATTGAGGTACCAGAATTTATAATGCTTTTAATTATCCTTTTTTAAAGTAATTTATTATACCACCGTGAGATATACAAATAAAAAGATATACAATTAAAAAGTTCATATTTGGATTTTGGTCATACAGTGTTCCAGCACCCGTCCCTCCACCAGTATTTTCTAATCACTCATATGAAGGGTTTATAATCATTTACCTAAAAGGTTAATAATACTCATAATATTAGGATTACTGAAACAGCAGCAATAAAAAACAAAGCAAACACCCCATCAAAAATAAGGAAAAGAGATGAAGAGACACTTCCTTAAATAGGAGTCAGAGGGCTTTTAGGTAAATGGGAAAATGCTCACTATCACATCATGGATGATGATATGCCAGTCAAAACAATGGGATTAGGCTTCACAGCAATTAGGTTAGCCTACCTTAAAAAAAGTAAAAACAATCACCGCTGGTGTGCATGTGCAGAAAAGAAACTCATATTCACTGTTGGTGGGCATGTTGACTGGTTCATCTTCTTAAAACAATGCGTTCATTCTCAAAAACACTAACACTTGAACTTCCATCTGACCAGCAATTTCATTTTTTTAGCATTACCTAAAGGATCCAAAACACTATTTTGTAAAGACACTGATGTCCCTGCGTTCACTGCAGACTATTCACAATTGCCAAGATTTGAAAGCAACCCAAGTGCCCCCAAACAGCAGATGGGTGTATGTAAACAATGCAACTGTAAGAAAAAAAATAAAATCATACAATTTCCTACTGCATGAATGAAACAAGAGAGTACCATGCTGAGGGACGTAAGTCAGGATAGGGACGAATACAGAAAGATCTCTCATGTGATTTGCCACAATAAAGTCAATCTGATTGATACCTTTAACCTCTGTCCATCTGGCTCAGTTCACAAAGAAAGAGACAGACAGGAAGACAGGACTGTCCAGGCAGCAAGCTAATCTCAACAGCCCTGGGCAAAGGATCAGGCTGTCCATTTACTGAGTAAATTGTCTGCTTCCCTCCCTGGCTCCCTGGTTCCATACACTGTTTCCATTATCAGGTACATTAAGAACATTTAAATCAAAGGCTGGGATATGCACATAGCTGTGACCATTGGTTGATTAACAATGAGCGAACACCTTTAATGTATAGCATTAAAGGCATGGTAATCTCTTATTCTATTCCTTTTTCTGTTGTTTTGGGTTTTGGGTCACACTCCATTGTGCTGGAGGCTTACTCCTGACTGCACTCAGGGCTTATTCCTAGCTCTGCGCTCCTGGGTCACTCCTGACAGGCTTGCAGGACCTTTTGAGGTGCCAGGGATCAAACCCAGGTCAGCTGTGTGCAAGGTAGCTACCCTCTGCCCCAAATAGAAGGCCCCCCCCTGTGCTTTAGCTTCATCCCCTGCCAAATTTATTCTGGCAGGAAGTTTACTGCCTGGATATCTGTAGCCCTCATTTTCTAAACTAAGCTAGACTTGTATATGAAGATGTTACTGGTGCCCACTTGAGCAAATCAATGAACAACAGGAAGACAGTGACAAGTAACCATCCAGACATCAAGGTTTTTATTAAGAAGATTTCTCAGGCTCTCTCATAGGTGATATAAATAAACATAATACAGGAACAACACATAGCCAAAGGCAAGAGAACTAGAGTTAGGTCGACAGACCTGAGCTTACTGGATGGGGTTTATTATTGGGAGGGGCCCCAGGGACAATGATGAAGGAAGTGGCACTTCCATGGTGAGCATGGTGTTGGAAGGACGTATGCGGAAAACAATAATAGACAGTATTGAAAACGATGGATTATCAATAAAAGTGGGTGGAGAGAGAAGAAAAAAAGTTGGAACGGCTGGAAAGATAGCACAATAGGCTGGATATATATTGGTATGTGGGAATCTAAAGCTGGATTCTCCAGTAACACACGATTCTCTGAGCACTGCTGGTAGAGTTCAGAGTATCCTCTGAGTACCATGTGGAATGACCTCAAAACAAAATAAATTTTTATAGAAAGAAGTTCCAAGTTATTTATGATTTCTGGTCATTTTCCAAATAATAGTCTAATTATGCATATATATATCACAAATAAAAATGGGGGGGATTTGTGGTATAATGCATATGCATATCCACAAATGCACTCACTAGTTCTTGGGTCCCCTTGAGAATCAACATTTGTCTGAGATGGCATGAGTAGATATTCTGCCCTCTGCTAACAACCCATCATCTTTGAAACTCCCTGATCTCAAAGTTTCTATTATGTTTATTTATTAACAGATTAACTTGTCTAGCTACTTCTTATTTCCTCATCTATTTATTTGAAGCTCAGCTGCAGTGCTCACTGAGGTCTACCTGCCTTCAGCTGATATGCTGGCTCACACGTTTGCTGGGTGAGCATTCTTAGTTAAAGCACGCAAGTTATGGCTGGGGTCCTCTCCAGGGGATGCTTCAGTGCTCCAAAAACATGCTTACTAAGAGCTGTGCTTCATTTTTGTGGTGCCTACACATACCTCGCTATGATGAAGTCGAAATTACTTGCAGTGCAAGGAATCACAAATACCACATCTGCCAGAATCATGCTCAGCACAAATGGAACACCAGGGATTTGAGATTATGACCACATACTTGCTAAGCAGATTCTCTCCCGCGCTTCTCCTCTGGGCTCTCAAAGTTTCTGTAGTACGTGTTACAGTGAACAAATCTCAGACTCCTAGATATTTTCTAGAGACACAGTGATGTGAAGTGATGTTTTAGAAATTTGCTTCAGTATCCACTCTTTCCCTGTGGAAAGAGAGTGGGCAAGTTTTTTAAAGTCAGCCTCGGTTTCCTCGGGTGTAAATGGGACAATTAACAACCATCTAATAGAAATGCTGCTAGAATAGAGTCAGGTAAATTATGCTAAAAATTAGGTACATTCTGAGAGTTCCTTGAATAGTTCTATAAATAGGGTGACCATATTATTCTGTGATTCCAGTCCTGGGTTTACTCTTAAGAGATAGGAAAATATAAAACAACACACAGCTTTTGTATTATTCAAACTTAATACACAATTCTCACACACATGAAAAGAAAACAAATGCTCACAAGCTGATAAATCAGTAAACAATTTTTTTAGTTTTTGGGAGGCACACCTAGTGGTGTACCAAGCAGACTCCTGACTCTGTGCTCAGGATCACACCTGGCAGGGTTCAAGGACCATAGGTGTGCTGGGGTCAAACCCAGGTCTGTTGCATACAAGGCAAGTTCCCCATCAGCTGTACTACCTATCCAGCCCCAACAAAACATATTTTAGCATCTGTAAGTTCAAAAACTTAGGGGGCCTGGGCAATTATCCAGTCGGAGGGCATTTGCCTTGCATGCAGCTGGCCTGGTTTGATCCCGAGCATCCCACATGGTTCCCCACACAGTGCCAGGAGTAACTTCCTGAGCACAGAGCCAGGAGTAACCCCTGAGAATTGCTGCTGGATGTGACCCAAAAAAGCAAAAAAAAAAAAAATTTTTTTTAAAGTCGAATGCCAGGAACATCATAAAAGGCTTAGATAGTGGTTCTCAGGCTATCTATGCTGGAGAAAGAGAGCCATGCTACTTTATGTAGGTATTAGTGAAGCCCTGAGGTTCAGTGATATTAGAAAATTATGCAGGCTGATTATAACTACAAACAGCAACTGCCAGCCTGCATAGTGATTAGAACATCAAGAAATTAAACATTTATTTTCCGGCTAGGTTAATTCATACTTGGTGATAACCATACTCTCACTTAATTCTTACCACTCTTCTATGCATTGGCCACTATTCTGATCCCCAACTTTAAAACAACAAAATTAAGGAATTAAGAACAGTTAAATCTTAAGTTCAAAATTAAGAACAGTTAATTCTAGAACCAATGTTTTGTTTTGTTTGTTTTGATGCTTCCCATCCATTTCCTGGAACCAGAGGATGGTTCCAATATTTCTTCTAATAATCAGCAAAATTGTTCATAGTCTTATTATAATTTTAATAGTTAAAACTGTTCATAGTCTTATAATAGTCTTACTATATTGTAATTCAAGTCAGTATTCTTATAGTTTTACATATTCCCATATCCATGTTTTCACGTTCCTAAATTGTATCTTCATAAGTGTTGCAGGACACCTAAAAGCCTAGGCCTCTGCATCTGCCCTGGATTGCCTCCTGCAGGTCACTTCATAGATAGGGGGTAGTCTGAATGGGGCAGTCTTATCTGACCATGTATTCTGTACTGGCTGGTATAAATATTCTCTCATGCTACCACAATCATCGTGGGACTAGCTAGATCTTACCAGCATATTTGCCTGGCCACGTTGGAGCTCTAAGTAATTAGACCAGAGAGAAATGCTGTTTGCCTCCAAGCAAGCAAGCATGGCTCCCTGATAACTCAAAGGCAACTAAAATACAAAACTACCGTGGAAGTAGACGAGACTCTTGTGAAGGCTTGGAGAAATATTTAACTGGCATTAGTATTAGTCTTTGGTACAGAGACATGCCATCTCAGAAACCCCCTTCTCTACCCTATAAAGGCAATTCCAGGCAGATCTTGGCTCAAGATATTAGGTGAGGTGCTGGGAGAAATTACCTGAGGGCATTCGATCCTTCCTGCCAGGGGAAGTTACATTTAACTTATAGCTTCTCCCAGCTCTGCTAGGAGGCTTTTAATTAGCTCTGGGTCCTTGTAAACAACCAGATGGTCTCCTGAAGTTGCTACATTTCTATAGAGCTATTTTTCTGTTTTCATCTCTAGATAGCCTAGCCCAGAATGGGCTGGGCTGGGGAGTTTGGGGGATTCCTAGCTATAAAATAAGCTGTAAGAAGAAAGAAGCTCTCTCTTTTTTCCCCCTTTTGCCATTTTGGCTTCCCTTGGTGTTTTGCTTCTCCGTCCTCTCCATTCTCTGTTGGGCCTCAACACGTGGTGGCAGCTATCTTGGCCTACACCTGGCTGGGGCCTAGCTGGGAACCCAGAGTCCAGAGGTTTTCCCTGCTCTTGGATTGTATATTGGAAACTGCATTTGATTGCTGAGTCTTCATCCATTCCCCACCGGCTTTGGAGGTAGAAGGGAACTCGCTTCCCGGCACTGTCGGGGACTCCGGCGCGCCCCAACACATAAGTATCTCTTATTTTCAGATGACTCTAATGATACATTGGTTAGTTCACAGGCCTAAAGCCATACAAGATGTAATGGCAAACACTCATTTGCACCCACCTATTCTGGCTACTAAAGACTAGCTTCTGAATCACTATGAAAGTTTTAGCTGCATACCAAATATTTATCTAAACCCTTAATTCACACTATTTAAAGTCTTCAGAGCTTTATGTACTATGAAGTACATATTAAGGAAAAATTTCTAGTAAAGAAATAAATATTGTTTATTCGGTCCAACTATATTCACTGAAGAAGTTTCAAAGTCAAAGCAATTTGATTTATGCCAAAGTGACTGAGCCAGAGAGATGGGGTTCTTAACCACTCCTTACTTGATAGTCACTCAGTAGTAAATGTAATTTCTGGAAGTAGAGAAAGTGTGTATCATTATTCAATTAAAGATAAAGAGAAGATTGAAATACTGAGAAAATTTTAAAATGGAATTATGCATATAAACAAATAAAACCCCAATCTTCAACGCTTTAAAGCACAGGGAGCCGGAGGCCATTGGATAATATCAGAATATTATATATAAACCATGATGTTCTCTGAGATTCTCTGTAGAATATAACTATTATACAGTTAAAAATATGGTCCATTTTACTCAATCTGAAAAGTAATAATCCCATTTCTCCCCACTACTCAATAGACTTCAAAACACAGTCCTCCAGAGTCAAATTATTTAAGTGTATCCATCACCAGATATTGATGTTCCAGGACAGCCTTCTGGTACCCCTTTTGCACCCAAGAACTGGTACAACTTTGAGAATAGCCTATGGAATCCCCTCTTCTACTCTAAGAACTCTTGAAAGGCAGTGCATATAGCAGCCAATTCCTGGCCTTGATACTTAGCCATTGTTCCTTTTTTGTATATTTGGTGGAACAATATGTTTAAAGTCATCCAAAAATCCACCATCTGTACAAGTCCAGAGGGTTTTCCCATCTCTTCTCCCAGCTCTCAATACTTGGGTTAGATCTTACACCTATGTCCGCAGAACGAATGTTGATAGAGAGTAAAATGCAGTCAATTGAGGCTCTTTTAGCACAGTTTGGAAAGAAGACTGACATTATTGATTAAATGAGATATTTTTATTATCTATGAATATCACTCACAGCTCTAAAAAACAGTCATTTTGCAACTTGCCAGTTTGCATCCATCCGAAGTAAATTACAGATGGTGCATCAGTTATACTCACGTGCATATATGTCCTAAAAATAAATGTATAGCCTCAGAACTGCACATATTTCCAGCAAGTGACACAGATTTACTCACCAACATCAGCGACTTTGTTAGGAAGCCTTATCTTTCTCATCAATTTTTCTCTGGGTGCCAGAGAGATTCACAAGTAGCAGTCAGCAGCAGTTCTATCAAAATGTATTTTTAAACCTATTGTGTTGTTTTGACAAACTAAACGATTAATTAACAGCAATCTAGAAAATAGATCTGTACTTACAGCTTAGGGTAAGAGAAACAGACAGATAGTCATAACCATTCTATAGTACCATTACTAAGGAATAATGCTGCCTAATTAATTATAATTGATCACAAAGATTAGATTCAAATTCCACTAAGAAGGCAAAAAAAAGCCCAAACTGAGGATATAAATCAGAAAACTATTCTCTGAATTCATAATGAACCAATGAACTTTGTAGATAAACAGATTTGTTTTAATTGTAGATTTTAAAATATAATTTAAAAATATTTAGTGACCTTTGGAGACAGAACAGAATACCAAGTGCAAGAAGAAATAGTGTCAAAATCAAGGAAGTATTAATTCCCATGACTGTTTAAGTTCTCATCTGACTCTATAAAAATCTGCAAGGTATATATTATGGTGTGGATTAGTAACAGGACTTGTGTACACCATGCATTCGAGTTGGCCTTGACAGATACTTTTGTTTTGGATGATAATCTGTGATCCAAAAACACATCTTCATAAGTGAAAGTCACTCTTAGGCATTTCTTGTCTTAACTCTCAAAGGGAACATCTATTTCTTTTACCTTCCACTGATGAAAGTCACCTCTGCTAGCTCCATGCCTATGTAACTAAAACCATGATCTTCACAAAATCCTACTTCTCCAACCCCAATTCAGAATTCAACATGTTCGCCATGGAGAAAACACAAGATCAAAATGAGACCTACCAAAGGCTTTCTGAAATATCTTCAAGACAAGAGCTAAGAGAGAGCGCCCACTCTCTATCCAATCCCCTGTAAAATTCGGTTGTGAAGTTTCCAAGAAGTCACTTGGACTGTACAGAGTGGAGATGACCAACCTGCAAGTTCTAAGCACTGCTCTGATTCCTAAAAATGCATTTAGTTTCTCTTCCCAAATGTCTATTTCTGCTTTACCTAGCTCTAACTGGGTTTTGAGAGTGTAGGAATATTCTGCTTCACAAAGTCTGGATACTCTTCAAATAAATGGATACCCTCTATAAAAAAATAAGGTCTTATACCAAATTAGAAGAAATTTGAACCAGATGGAAGCTTTTCACAAATTCTTGGCTTGGTTGTTGTAATCATCTCTCAGGTGGGCTACTCTGATACAGTATAGATCCTGCAGACAGGAGTGGTTTGTAGAGAGGCCATGAACTTTGAAACTACATATATTTTTATCCAAAAATATATACACAATATATACATATATATCTGGCTACACAGTATGGCTGCATGATCTTGAACAAGTGTATAAGCCCTTCTAAATCATAGTTTTCTCAGAGTAAAATTGAAATAATCCTCTATTAGTGTTTGTGACAAGTAAATGATACAAGCATGGAAAGTTAGTATTGATAGTGTCTGTAGAATATATTTATACGTATATAAATATACATATATATAAATACTTAGTTTGCATGTGGAATCATTGGCTGGTGTTATTATTTCTTCCCCCCCACCTCTTTTCAATAGAGCACTAAAATAGCATAAACTTCTCCTGGTACAAGAGAACATGACAAATGAGTAATTAAGAGCTAAAATCCTATCCCATTTATAAAATATTAAAAGTCTGATTTTAGCTTAGAGCTTGTTAGATGTGATAGATGTACAAGAAATGTTCATGCATTTATTAATATAGTTGGTTGTATTAATAGTGACCCCACTAATTTAAAATAACTAGGGGGGAGGGCTCAGCCCAATTATGGGATACTTTTTTAAAAAGCACACTTTAATTAGTTTCAAACAAATTCGGTAACTGAAAGAATTCTAAAAAAAGAATTTTTCCGGGGACTTTATGATGTTATGCAGTGACAAAAATTATTTATAATGTGTATATCAAATCATTATATAAAATATTGGATTAATTCCTGACACCTATTATGGAACAGAAACAGCCTTGACATTGTGCCAGAAAATCTGATTTATCTTCATTTTATCTATGAGAATTAAAATGCCCAAACAGGGCCAGAGCAATAGTCCAGCAAGTAGGGCATTTGTCTTGCACATGGCGGACCTGGGTTTGATCCCGGCATCCCATATGGCCCCCAAGACCACCAGGAGTAACCCCTGAGCATTGCTGGGTGTGACCCAAAAAGCAAAAAAAAAAAAAAAGCCAAAACATGGGACTACAGTAAGGCTTAGAATTCTATAAGGAAGAATAAACAATATATATATAAATATACATATATATAAATATATATATATTTATATATATATATATATATATATATGTAGTTGCCGACCATCTATCTTCACTCCCATTCCTTCCCATTCTAGTTGTTGCATGACGTTCTCGAGGGTGGCGCTGAAGAGTTTTGGTGAAATGGTATCACCCTGTCGAACCCCTCTTTTCACATTAATGATCACTTCTTTGTAGAATGGTGAGATCCTGGTGGTGAATCCGTAATACAGCTCACGAAGGATCTTGATGTATTGGGTTTGAACACCCTGTTTGGCTAGGGCTTCGATGACTGTTTCAGTCTCCACAGAATCAAAGGCTTTCTGTAAATCAATGAGCGTGAGACAGAGCGGCTCACGTTCTGTTTCATTGAGGCTTGTAGGGAGTACAAGATATATATATATATATATATATATAAAATATATATATATATATATATATATAAAAGATATCCAGAACAGACTGGTACTTAGCAAGCTCTTGGTACAAGTAGGTGAATCCCTATGTAAGTTAACAAGATGAAATTTTACACATAAACCATCATAGTTTAGCACTTTAGGAAGTAACTGTTATATCTAGATCTTCTGTCTCAGGTACAGAACATTTGGGGTCTTTCTGTACCTTATAAAGCTACCTTTGCTGGGTCCACCCACTGGAATAGGTTCTGACAGCCTTATTTATACTTCCTTGTAAGTTTCTCATTGCGGTCATATTTCTTTTTTAGAACACATATGGGCAGAGATGGTCCTTTGACACAGGGTGATTCAGAATTTCTCAGCTCCAATTCTAAAACCAAGACTAAGAAAAACTAATTAGTATAGGTCAGCTTTTAGAGAAGTCCATGTAGGCTGAAGAACTAGAATAAGTGATATTCTATGCTGTGGAGTAAAGTAGGTCTCAGACAGAAAATAAGAAATTCTGGTCGATAAGGTAGTAGAAAGTCAGAGATATTTTGGTGGTGGCGGGATGCAGTAATTTTATAAATCATACCATAACTTTAACACAATTTTAATCATATTATCTGAACTGTAATTTATTTTTAATCTTAGAGAAGACATTTTCTGAAAAAGACAAATATTCCACTCCCAGGTAAACTCTTAGTTAAAATCAAATTGCTTCCCTGTGGTTGGTCTCACTAAGATGTTTTTTAAACCCTTAAGATGAATTTTCCCTTCATGCTAACTTGGAGTATAAGCACTATATCTTAAATGAGATAGGGAAAGGACAAACAACATTCTTACTGCAAAATAAACACGCAAATTAGGAAGGATAAACATTCTTTGACTAAGTTACATTTCTTTTCTTAGTATACAGATTTTCCTTTCTCTTTATCTCAAAATGTCTCTAGGACTGGTTGATCATAGTGTAACCCTTTCACTTATATTACCGCATGTTACTACTTCTAAAATATTTTAATTCCTGCTGTACAAGAGATCACTGAGCCTTACAGAAAAAAAAGTGATATGAAACAGGACACCAGTCTAGCCTTTCTGCTAATAAGAACCACATTCCTCATATCTCAAGTCCAAGTATGGGGGGAGAAGGGATTTCATAAAACCATAAATGTGCCTATTTTGTTTTGTCATGGTTTAGGAAGGAGAGGACATCGCTGTGGTACTGGGGGTTACAAAAGCTGCACCCTGCAATGTTCTGTAGGCCATATGGTGACAGACAGATCACAACCTGAACTCAGGCTCTGTGCATGCCACACTATGAAGTCCAATACTTAGAGATACCTCCCTTGCTCTGACACCATGTTTTATACATAAGATTAGTAGAGTTCAACTATTTCAGTATGGTAAATGTTTTTCAAATCAAAGTATTTTAAGATCTTCCCAAACAATATATATGCCAAATATTATATTAATATTACATATAATATTATATCACTTGTATCACTTGTCTTCCCATTATTCATCAAATTGCTTAAGTGGGTGCCAGTAATGTCTTCCATTTGTCCGTGTTGCATGCTAGGATAGCCCAAAGGGCCTCTGCTGGCTCCAAGAATGCAAAGAGCTTAAAACCGTTTCTTCATATCATGGGAATGAGGTCTATTATTGCTACTGGTTTTGGTATACCGGATATAACAGGTAGCTTGCCAGGCTCTGCCATGTGGGATAATATTATATATTATATATAATTTTAATTAATATGTTAATAATATATTATGCTATTAAATAATACAATAAATGAAATGTGGGGATGTTATTAAAAGAGAAAGAACAGGATTGTACAACCACCTCTATTTTTGATTTACTTTAAATACAGTGACTGAAACATTTAGCATTCAGTGCAGTCTACTAAACAAGAGTTCACTGTGCTATCTCTAACACTAAACCAACAACCTCTAGAGCAAAGTCCCTAACACTAAACCAACAAACTCTACAGCAACGTCAGCTTCAAGAAAGAAACTGTGAACCCAATGAGTTACATTTACAATTCCACATTTTAGACATATCTGAAGAGGTTGATTTTAGAATCTCAAAAAATTAAATAGTTTAATTATAGTGAAAAATGTCTGATGTTATCATTACCCATTTGATTCTATGTTGTAAATATAGAATCTTTTTTTCCTGTGATTTTTTGAGGAAAATTCAATGATGATTTGAAGATATTTAAATACAATGTATCCCTTTTCTAAATTCAATTCCATAATTTTTTTACATATGTTTATCACCTGGCACCTAATTTAACCCATGTTTTGCAACCCCAAGAAGAGTTTCACAAATATTTTAAAAATACATTTATCTATGATCTATTTCTTTACCAGTACATTTGTTACTTAGATACCTATTTTACGTACACATACCCAGTATTTCATAAATTTTTTTTCAGGAGAAAAGGGATTGCATGTGGGAAAAGTTTAAAATATCTGACTAGCCAGCACAAGTAAGAACTTTATTTGTTTACCTAACATGACACATCTACCCTTCAGACAAGTTTGCATAAGTATGTACACTGGTACGAAATGTCGACTTCCTCTCCTAGAAAAGTGGAGCCTAAAAGTCACTTCAGAAATCATAACTTCAGCTCCAGAGAGTCCTAATTTTATGAAAACCATTTTTCATAACCAGTAAACTAAGATTAAATTATAACATTAATCACAAGACTGTATGGGCGATACAAAGAGAAGAGATACAAAGAAGACACAGTTCAAAGAAAAAGAAAAATTAGTAACAAGTAGAGGGCCAAGAAGGTCATATTGGAAGAATTTGTATTCCCTCTCCCCATATTTAAAGCAAATCTGCCCTGAACTTGGTGGGGAATGGATTGATGAGATAGCTCAAAGGCCTAGAGACATGCTTTGCATGCCAGAGCCCCCAGTCTGATTCCTGATACCACAAGGTTCCTTGACACTTCTCATAGTGTCCTCCAAACACTCAGAAAAGATCACCAAGAACTGCCGGAGTGTCCCAAGGAACTATAAAACTAAATAAAATAAACAGAAATATATATATATATATATTTATACGTATATATACATGTATGTGTATATATACACATATATATGTGTATACACATATATATATATATATATATATATATATATATATATAACCTCAATGAACAAAGGAAAATAACAGGAAATACTCAGGGAGACTAGAGGCCAAGAGATGCCTTTGCCATGAACCAAAAATACCTACTGTGGAAACCAGGAAGATATCCTAGGTAGAAGGAAGGGGTGTTTCTTCAAACACCTAACACCCCTGTTCTATGATGCTATGCACACAACACTGGGGTAGATGGGAAAAAACTTTTGTTTTTATAACAAATGTATTAGCGGGAATGTGAGTCACTGGAACTGGTGTTAGGCACTCCCAACTCTGAGCTCCCTATGAGCTCTCTAAGACTGGCTCAAAGCAGCCCACTAGCCCATGCCTTGGACCTCATGGAGAACTACTAAACATAATAAAAAGATGGAGGGACTCCTCTAGCAGCCCACTAGCCCATGCCTTGGACCTCATGGAGAACTGCTAGACATAATAAAAAGATGGAGGGACTCCTCTACACCTTTGACTCCGAGTACAGCCTGGGAAGAATTAAGACAACAGAGCTATTCAAACTACCTAATGAAGACTTCCAAGCATCAGTCCTGGTGATACTCACTGAAATGAGAAGTTAAATGGAAGAGAACTTCCTCAAAGTGTTAGAGAAAGTTTTCTATAAATCTAAACATATAATAGAAGTAAAACAAATAATAGAAGTATCTGAAATAAAAAAATCAATACTAATAAATAAAAAGGTTAACCCACAGAGAAGAAAAGCCATGAATAGCATAACTAAGCATGTAATCTCCATTCTGCTAATACTAAAGAATATTGTTGGTGGGGATTGAATCCAGGTAGCCTGTACTATCTCTCTGATTCCTGGATGAAATCTATTTAGCTCACTGAATATCTAGCAGCACGCCTAAGTAAAAAGAATATAATGTGAAAAAAAATATTGAACTAAATGCATTATAATTTTAAAGTATAAAATGTTTATTGGTGCTTTAAAATTGATCTTATTCTATGCTTAAAAGTTCTAAGGATGCTTCAAGTTACCTATATTACTTTTGGTAGTATATATAAGCTTGGTAGTTTGTAGTTTTCAAAACAAAGGTTCATTTCACCCAAATTTTTAAGTTTGTTCACAGTGGTACCTTCTGGTCATTTTAGTATTGGGGAAGTTATATAGTGAGCTCATCAATTTTGTTCCTGATACTAGCAACAGATCATTTCTCACTTCCTTTTTCAGTATTGTGTGCTATCACGATAAATAATCAATAAAATGATTACTTGGACACAGGTACACCCGGCAGAGCAGAAACCAGCTTTCCCCGTTGAACCCCCTGCATTCCATGGACCACGAGAGGCAACTTCCACCCGAGTCCACCATCCCGATGGAGCCTCGGAGGAGCCCAGAGGAACCCCCACAGCTTTCTGGCAGCCATCTTCAGAATCCACACTCTGCAGCAGGTAAGATCTCCACCCAGCAGACTAATCCAGTCTCCAGCCCCCAGATTAATCCAGTCTCCAGCCTGGCTTGTCAGAAACCCAGCCTACAAGGGACCCACCACGCAGAGACCCGCCCTTCAGAGGGAGAGTATTTCAAGCGCAGGAATGCTTGAGCCTAAGACACAGGTACACCCGGCAGAGCAGAAACCAGCTTTCCCTGTTGTGCCGCAGCTGTGCCGCGCATTCCAACTCCAAATTACCGTAAATATTCCACCCACCCCTCTGAGAGAGCCCCCACAAATTAATGAGAATATAGCGCCCGCATGGCAGAGCCTGGCAAGCTGTCCAATGCGTGTTCGATATGCCAAATCCAGTAACAGAAATGTTTATTTTCCTGACCCGAAAGAGCCCTTAATATGGCAGCAGTAAGAAAGACAAACAAGGAGTGCCAGACAAAATTTCATGGCCATCCTAGGCTGCCAAAACGAAGAAGGACTAAAATTACTGTCTGTACTTTCAATGCACGTACACTGGCATCGGAAGCATATATTGAGGATCTGATGCTGCAAGCAAAAAAGATCAAGTACGACATCATTGGTCTGACTGAGACGAGGAGGCGTCAGTTGCATCATGCTGTATTTGACACTGGAGAGGAATTGTTCCTTGGAACATGTGACAAAAGAGGCATCGGTGGGGTTGGTGTCCTTGTCAACACGAACATGGCCGTCAACATTGATTCATTTGAATGCCTTACAAACCGAATAGGACGATTACACTTGAAGAGATGTGGCCCACTACCAGCAATTTCTATCTTCATTGTTTACGTACCAACATCCACATACAAAGAAGATGAAATTGAGAAATTCTACATGGAATTGGAGGAGTTCTATAAAAAAGATCATACCTTCTACAAGATCATAGTCGGTGATTTTAATGCCAAGATAGGACCAAGAAGATCAGCTGAAGAACTCCACATCGGGACCCATGGCCTAGAATGGAACGAACAGGGTGAGAGACTATCTGAGTTCATCATGTCCACCAAGACCATTCATGGGAACTCACAGTTCCAGAAAGCTGAAGCGAAACGTTGGACATGGGAATCTCCTGGCGGACAGTTCCACAATGAAATAGACCACATCATCTTCAATCGACGGTTTTGTCTGACCGATGTAGCTGTCATCCCCAAATTCCAAACAGGATCAGACCACCGTCTCCTTCGTGCAAAATTCTACTTCCCGCAACGGGAGAAAAAGGCTGCAAAGTTTAAGAAGAGAACTCCCAGAACGACCACCAACTGGGAACTCTTTGGCAACATTGCAGCAACATGGGAAGATACCATCATTGGCGACATCGATGAAGAATACAACCGACTGGTTCAGCACCTCCATGATTGTGCGAAGAATGCTGAGAGAGAGAAAGACACCAAAGGACGCCTGTCTTCAGAAACTCTCGAGCTCATTCGCCAACGTGGCAAGGCGCAAGCCTCAGGAGACCAAATGCTAACATCCAAGCTTGCTAAACAGTGCAGAGAAGCGATAAAAGAAGACCTCAAAGACAGAAGAGCAGAAATACTGGGAAATGCAGCAGAAGCTGGGAAAAGCATTCGCACTGCCCACCTGTCCTTTGCCAACTATAAGACCAAGATGACTGCCCTCCGACGCCCTGATGGATCTATCACATCTTCCAGAAAGGCAATGGAGAAGATTATCCAGGACTTCTACTCAAATCTCTTTGATAGCCACATCCACCTGCCCGCATACCAAATTCCACAGGATGGATATGTCATTCCCAGAGTTCTCCCTTCTGAAATCCGACATGCCATCTCGTCGGTAAAGAAGGGAACAGCACCAGGCCCAGACAAAGTCAGACCGAACACCTGAAGAATCTGCCGTCAGTACTCATCAATACAATAGCTCGGCTCTTCACACGCTACCTGTCCGAATGCAAGGTGCCCTCCCAATGGAAAACCAGCAGGACAGTTCTACTGTTCAAGAAGGGAGACATTCACGACATCGGCAACTATCGCCCCATTTGCCTGTTGTCTGTCATCTACAAGCTGTTTACAAGAGTCATCCTGAACAGGGTTAGCAGAACACTAGATGAAGGACAACCATGCGAGCAAGCAGGCTTCCGGAAAGGATTCAGCACAATCGACCACATCCACACGGTATCCAAGCTCATTGAGGTTTGTAGGGAGTACAAGATGCCGCTCTGTCTCACGTTCATTGATTTACAGAAAGCCTTTGATTCTGTGGAGACTGAAGCAGTCATCGAAGCCCTAGCCAAACAGGGTGTTCAAACCCAATACATCAAGATCTTTCGTGAGCTGTATTATGGATTCACCACCAGGATCTCACCATTCTACAAAGAAGTGATCATTAATGTCAAAAGAGGGGGTTCGACAGGGTGATACCATTTCACCAAAACTCTTCAGCGCCACCCTCGAGAACATCATGCAACAATTAGAATGGGAAGGAATGGGAGTGAAGATAGATGGTCGGCAACTACACCACCTCCGCTTCGCTGATGACATCGTTCTAATAACACCAAACATTAGCCAAGCGGCACAAATGCTGGCTGACTTCGACCGAGAATGTGGAAAGATAGGTCTACAGCTGAATCTAAAAGAAAACTATGTTCATGAAGAATGAACTAGTTCCAGAGGCCCCATTCACTCTCAATGGAACAAACATCTCTGAAATGCAGCAGTTATGTGTACCTAGGTCGAGAAATCAACATGATGAACGACCTAAAACCTGAGCTGCGCAGGAGGAAGAGAGCGGCATGGAATGCCTTCAAAGGCATTGAAGAAATAGCTAAAAAGACAAAGAACCTCCGGCTCCGGGCACATCTCTTTGACTCCACCGTTCTCCCTGCATTAACATACGCCTCAGAGACCTGGGCCCTACGAAAGCAGGATGAGAATGCTATGGGGCTCCCAGAGAGGAATCGAAAGAGCTATGCTTGGAATATCATGCCTCACTCAAGTGAGAGAAGGAATCCGGAGTTCTGACCTCCGTCGCTATTCCAGAATCAGGGATGCTGTCTCGTTTGCCAAGGCATCGAAAATCAGATGGGCTGGACATGTAATGCGATTTGGAGACAACCGCTGGACTAGAGCCATTACCGACTGGATCCCACGGGATATCAAAAGATCACGTGGCCGCCCACCTACAAGATGGTCAGACTTCCTTGTAAAGACCCTGTAGGAACGGTTTGAGGCTCTTCATATTCCTGAATCAACCAGATGCCATTGGGCTACATTGGCACGTGATAGGGTCCAATGGAAATGTTACTGGCGCCCGCTCGAGCAAATCAATGAATAACGGGATTCAAGTGATCAAGTGAAGTGATTGATTTTTCCGTCTTCAATTTTGTCAATTTCTGATCTTAAATTTCCAGATAGCTTTTTAATGCCTAAGTGGAGCTCTTTATTTTCTTATATATACCTGGGTTGTTTTTATATCCATACACACACACACACACACACACACACACACACATACATACATACACACACACCTCTTCTGGATTTTTATATACCTCATCTCCTGGGTTATTTCATTTAGTATGATACCCTCCAGTTCTATCCATATAGCAGAAAATTGAATGATTTTTGTCTTTTTTAATAGCTGAATAGTATTCCATTGTGTACATATATACCATAATTTCTTTATCCAATTACCTATTATCAAATTCTTGGATTATTTCCAGGTATTGCTGTTATAAATAGTGTTGAGATAGTGTCCATATAGTTTGCAAAAAATGTTGAACCAGTTCCCATCAGCAGTGGATGACAGTTCAGAAGGAAAGTCTTAAATCCACAAATCCACAATCTGTTTTCACCTTAATAAGTCAGAAAATAAAGAACTTAAATTTCCTGGAAAAGCTTGAAGAAGAAAGAATTCACTAGTAAATCTGTTTGGACCTGGCCTTTTGTTTTGGGCAGACTTTTTGATTACCATTTCAATTTCCTCAAGACTGATAGACTAGTTTAGGTATGCCAAGGCTTCTTGGTTCAGCCTTGGGAGGTTATAGGAATCCAGGAATCTGTCAATTTCCTCTAGGTTCTCTTGTTTTGTAGAGTGCACTCTCAAAATAGTCTCTGATGATCTTTTGAATTTCTGTGGTTTCTGTTGTGATGTTCCCCTTTTCATTTCTGATTTGGTTTATTAGTTTTCACTCTCTTTGTGAGTTTTGCAAGTGATTTGTCAATCTTGGTCATTTTTTTCCCAAGAACCAACTTTTTATTGTTTTTACAATAACCAGGAATATATACATTTGTTATCAAAGCTTGTGCACCTGGTTGTGGTGTTTATTCAGAATTTCAGACTTAACTGCAGTCTTTATATGTGATGCTCAGACACAACTTCGTTTTAGTGTACCAGAGATAGCACAATTTGTTGTCACAGTTGAGATCCCATATATAAAAGTTTATGGATTCATACTTATATTATGGGACAGTGTTCCAAAGAGCAAATTCTAAGCCTTAGCCCCCTCACTCTTGTAAGCCATTTGCTCTATCTCCAGTGACTATCTGGATAGTGCTCAACTATCTCCAGGCCCTGAATTAAATGTAAAGAATAAAATTTTTTATTTTAAAACTTTCATTATGGCATATGTGTGTGCATAAGCATGTGTATGAGTGTGTAAATGTGGTGCATGTGGACAGCCACATTATCCCTCTGCATTGCCAGGTGCAGCCCTGGGGTTTTCTAAGCACCATCAGTGAGACCCAAGTGATTCCTGACACAGAAAAGTCCCAATTTCTCCTCACAGGTGTAGTTAACTGATATCACCAGGAGTTGTACCCAAGCCCTGTGAACACCATTTGAGAGCACCACCCCAACCCCACATGTGAAAAAATAAAAAGAAAATGAGCTAATCAGTCATGTTTTTTGTAAATAATCACAGGTTGTAGTTAAACTTTCTTATTATACCATCCTTTCATATTCTCTCAATACAAGCACGTCCATAAGTCAATAGATAACCAAGTAAAGCCTATTTATCTACTGGACTGACCCAATTATTTACTGTTACAGTGACCTTGGTTTTAGACCCTAAATAACTTATAACAATAAATATAAGTTTATAAGGCCCTCCATAAACTATGCCCTGCTTTTCCAATACAATACAAACCCTAATTATCCCTCAGAATAAAATCAGTCACCAGCAATATCAGTCACCAGCAATATGGTAACTCCCTTCTTTCATTCGTAGTTCAGTTCTATAAGGAGGTTGTAAATGGTCAGAATGTTGGCTCCACTTCCAGTGAGAATTAATTTTATATCCCCTAAAGAAAGGATTCTTCACTTGGGAACTAAGACTTTTAAACCAGCAGAATGCAAATTTGGAGAGGTAGGAAGCAAAAGCCGGATTTTCAGACCTACAGATTCTAGCAATGAGATAACAGTTGTCATATAGAGATTGCTTGTTTCAAGCATTTACTGTACTGTTTCTGACTGAAAAAAGAGACACAATAATACCAATGGTTCCTGTGAGTATGGCTATTTTCCTGAAATTTTATATTTATTATTTTGGCTACAAAATGTAATTCCTTTGTCAGAATTAAAATATTGTGTTCATACCAAAACAGTGAAAAATGCATTCAAGATGTCCACAGATGGTGGTGCCGGGAGAAACATTACTGACAAAGAAAGCAAACTCATATTCATGTTATATGTCTATTTCTGGGAGAAAAAAAATCACTGCCCCCTCAATGATGGAAGAAGTCCAATGTAATCAACTTGCCACCAGGTGGCTGGCTGGTCCTCCTGGGGAAAGTTGCCATATTAGGACTCAGCCTTGGTCTCTGCCATTGATGTGTTGACATATGTAGTCGGCAGTAACAGCCAGATCAACATTGGTGAGGAAAAAATTCATGTTGTTGAGCTCATGAATAACATCCGTCTATGTTAACACGGTCACTTTGTTGTGTAGTGACTGGGGAAGAAGCCAATAGTCATCAGAGAACAAGTCAACTAGTTCCCACTACTATAGATAGTCTTCTCAGAAGCTCTTTGATAAGAAACTGCCTTAGCATAAATTACCTTTAAGTCTATGTCCATTTCAAATTGCTCAGTCACATCTCTATTCCTCAGAATTCCTGTACCTAAGCCTTTAATCTTGATTTAACCAAGATTCCGATGATTCAGTTAATGCTTTTGTATAACCCATATAGACCTATAATTTGAGTACTCTTTAAAGGTTTTCCTAAATCAACAATGTGATTCAAAGTGCTAGGAGTATATTCCTGCCATGTGTGAGGTTTTGAGTTCAATCCCTAGCACTGTATACCTTTCCTCACCTCTGGAAGGTAAAGCCCTGGTCATGGAATGATCACTGGTCACACCATTTAGATGAATATTATAGGTAGTGGGTCTCCAGTCCCCAATAACTCCTGGTTGACCCCTTATGAAATATTTTTTTAAAAGTTATTCCTATATTAAGATTTCCTCTTCTCATGCAGGACTACACATGCAATGTAACAACTACTCAATGCAATGGCAGGGATAATGTTGAGTTGACAATAGCAACAAAGACCCTGTAGAATTTCCAGTAAAAGCACAAAGTTTCTGAGAAAATACACAGCCCAGCTCCTAAATTAATTTAAAAGATAGGGAGACACAGTAAAAACAGTTATGTGACCAACTCCTTTGCAGACAAGAAACCAAAGCCCAGAGAGGGGATAAGATCCTCTGAAGATTATGGAATATAACTAGTTTTGGCAATTTTGTGCACCTTTTGACGTACTACCAGAAGCATCTATGTTGCTAGATCACTGTCCTCTATGCCAGTAACCTCACCACTGGCCACTCCACCTTCTGGACATATCAACCTACTCTGGACATATCAACAGATCACACCTTAAAGATTAAAGCAAGGCTAAACTCTTCAGTGAGGGATCATATATAGAAGATTCCAAAATCTAAACAATCATTCTTTTCAATTTACAATCATTGTTGTTTTTCTGTTAGTCTCTGCTTAAGATCCCAGACCTTTTGATCACCAGAAAAAAAAAATGTTTTCCTAAGTCAAAACTTTGACAAGGAAGAAATTCAAATGACCAAAAGGCATATGAAAAAATGTCCATCATCACTAATCATCAGAGAGATACAAATCAAAACAACAGTGAGATATTATCTCACACCACAGAGTCTGGCACATATCCAAAATAGCAAAGGACAACACACTGGTGTGGATGCAGGGAGAAAGAGACTCTTATCCATTGTTGGTGGGAATGTTGACTGGTACAGCCTTTTTGGAAAACAATATGCACATCCCTCCAAAGACTAGAAATTGAGCTCCCATTTGACCCACTCCTGGGGATATACCCTGTGAAGCCAAAAACACACAGCGGAAACACCATCTGCACTTCTACATTCATAGCAGCACTATTCACAATAGCCCGAATCTGGAAACAACCAGAGTGCCTGAGAACTGATGACTGGATAAAGAAACTTTGGTACATCTACACAATGGAATACTAAGCAGCTTTTAGGAAAAATGAAGTTATGAAATTTGCCTATAAATGGATAGACTTGGAGAGGATCATGTTGAGTGAAATTATCCAGAAGGAAAAAGACAGCTATAGAATGATTGCGTTTATTTGCATGATATAAATATACATACGTGTGTGTTTGTGTGTGTATAGCATGATACCTATATACAAGATAAGGCAAAACATGGATCAGGAGGTCTTGTAAACAGGTGTAATCTACCACAAACGTGTGGAGTCAGAGTTTAGGGCAAGACAGAGAAGGAAACAATGTGCTAATAATTGTCGGAAGTGATAATACCAGCCCAGAACTGAGCATTGAATACAGGCAAAAGATACACATGATTGCCTATAAATGTATATATTACAATCTACAATATGTAAGACAAGGAAGAGAGAAAGAGAGAGAAAAAGAGAAAGAGAGAGAAAGGAGATAAAGAACCTGCCATAGAGTCAGGCTAGGGAGGGGGAGGGAATCGGGGACATTGGTGGTGAGAAATGGGCACTGGTGCAGGGGATGAGTGCTGGAACACTGTATGACCAAAACCCAAACATGAACATTTTTGTAATTGTATATCTCACAGTGGTATAATAAAATATAAATACATAAATAAATAAATAAAATACCAAAAAAATGTGCCTATTGATTTATCTTTGCAAACAAATTAAGAGCTACTCTGGACTCCAACCACAAACAATTTCTAAACTGGGTTTTCATCCCTTGGTTTAAAAATCACCCAGTAAACACAGCCTTCTTCTGACTCTCAAATGCAATTTTTTTTTCACAGATCTGTTTCTACAGCTTCACCATGGAGGCTTATTACCTCTGCTCAGATAAACATTAGCTTGGCATATGATCGTATCTAAAACCTAATCAAACGTCTATTTCCCTGGTTTCAGATTAAAATAGCTTAAACCTCTTTTTTGGATAGAAAAAATCTGGCAACATTTTTGTCCTTTGTTGAGAGTAGGACTGTAACTTTGCCAAGTCTACAAGAAGAATAAGAGGGCTGTGTTAAGTCCTGCTTTGCCAGGCACCTGTACTCACCTAGCCCTTGGGAGAGTTCAAAGGAGCCTCAGGAACAGCAGACAGATGGGAACCAAAGCCAGAGCCTTGTATATCTAAATGCTAAGCGCTTACTATATTGTATCTGGACACAAGAATTTTTTCTCAAATACATGTTTACAGAGACACAGATAGAAATACCCCAGGAAAGATTCTGACTTAATTTAGCAACCAACTACTTTGCAGAAGGTCATAGAATAAACCAGCACTGTGAAGGGATGCAAAACTGGAACCCTGCCTACTACTAAACAGCTTAGAAATCAGATGGGTCAACCTGCACAGGTACAGTGGGAGAGCAGCAAACAGGAAGGACCAGTGGTCAGGGTAAACAGGTCCCCTGATTGGTTTTTGCTAAACTTACCTCCTCCCTCTCCCTGCTACATAAAACCCCATGTCTTCTCTCATGCAAAGCAGTTGCTAGATTATCATGACTTTTATGAACTCAGGATGAGTATCAGTTGCCTGCCAACATTTCTTCCTCATTCCTCTCCAGAACTTGTCCATTTCCCTATAGAACAAACACCAAAATAGATAAAAAATTTCACAACTCTCTAACTGACAGGAAGGAAAAAAATCTCTTTTCAGCTTTAAATGGTTTTGCAGTAAGAGGCTCCAGAGAATTCTTGAAGAGATTGGCATTGGCCATGCGTAGGCCAGAATGTACGCTTTCCAATTATCTGACATCCTCTTCCAACACATCCGGGGCACTCTCTGCATCTCATTTGCATCAAATTCATTTTAGCACATTTTTGATTACTATTTTATTATTCCAGTTTCAATCCCAAACTTTCAATAACAGAGGTTTATTATCTTAAGTAATTCCAAGGCTTATAAGCAACCTTTAGTCCCCTGTTCTGCATTAATGACCCTCCCTCCCCCTCACTGCACCTACATAACTATTCCTCATTACCACGCCTATGACTCGTGTAAAGTATTTTATTCAAAAATCATCAAAATTTAGACTTGAGCTGTCATTCATAGAAAGGTGATCCTCAAACTTACTTGAAAAAATATTCTTTTTTTTCCTAACCTTCTTGATGTCAAGAGAATCAGCTCTTTACTAAAATCCTCAATAAAATATTTTCTGGTTTCCACTATTGACAATGACCTGTAAAGCAATTGAAGAAACATGTTCTGAGACTTGTTTGGTGATGATGGTCTCAAATTAAGTTCTCGTCATTTGAGACCATCATTTGATGGTCTCAAATGATGGTCTCAAATTAAGACAGTTAAAAATAAAATTATACATAAGTGAAGGACAGTAAAAGAACCCTAGATAAGGCACCAGGGAAGAAAAGAATATGGAACAAGATGAAGATAGAAGACCTGAAGGGGCCAAATCTCAGCATCCCCCAAGGTTTAATATTCTAGAATCAGCATTTTACTGGCACAGACACAATGTGGCAGGTAATGTCCAGAACTCACAGCATACAATGGAGCAGACTTAAGTATAATAGTTTAACCCATGTCAATTAAACAGGCCTAGCCAACCAAACTTTACTTTCTGGGGTAGGAGAATTTATATCCTATATTGCACACAGCCAACATGTGTTTAATCCCCCAAACACTAGTAGGCGTCATCCCTGGGCAGAGTCATTATTAATACTTGGAAACAGCTGGGTTTGTCCCAAAGACAACAGAATCTGTTCCCTGGAACCTTCCCAGTTATTCATGACCTCGTGTTGTTTCTATCCCCATCTGAGCTCTTTAACCCATATGGAACTTTTCACTATATATGGAAACTTCCCAGTGAGTGAGAATTACCCACACAAAGGTAATCATCCACAGGAAAAAAACTAATGGTCTCTGCTGCACCTTCCATATCCAACTCTAGAACTAAGCCTAGTATTTGATAACGTTTTTAGGATACGACAAATAGGTGAAAAATGAGCTGTGAACTCTTCCCCTGGAGTAGGTGAGACTATGCATTGAGTTGTAACAGCATAGTGAATGTGCTCCCAGGAGGAAGCCGGCCTCACTACCTCACTAACACCCAGTTAATATGTCTTCACCTCATTAGAGCTTCCTTTCATGTATTAAATATTGAACAGATCAGATGGTTCCTTTTTGGTGTGGAGGAGCATAGTACTTGTACTTGTAGGGGACATTGTGTATCCTCCTGAGAAAAGTCCAGTTGGCCGTGCTAATTGCTAACAGATTTCTCACACTCTGTTATTTCTTCATCTGCCCAGGAAGTACATGCTGCACCACAGGAGATATGGGACAGAACTTTGTTGCTAGGAATCTAAGTGATAAAGTCAATTAATTATTCACACCAGTAAAAGGAAGAAACTTAATGAGCAGCCCGGCAATGGAACCGACTCTGGGAAGTTGAATAAGATTAGAAAGAATCATAGAAATAATTGGTCACTTAGTTCCTTGGCTGATCTTCTGTTTGGACCATGTTCTACACCAGAACCAGAAAGGACCTAGTCACAGACCTTATTTACAGATAATGGAATCAAAAACTGAAGGAAGAAAGTAACTTGTTCAAGCACAAAGAGGAAGTATCCCTGTGGATGGGTTTTAAACATTTTCTATTTATGTAGTCACTTACTCTAACAATTCACTAAGGCAGTTATATCACAATGAAGTCAGTTGGTCACTACACCTAGTATACCAGTAATATTGTTCATCTGGAAATGCTCCCTAAGATAAATTTCTCCAATGTAAATTATTATAGTCTATTTGCATTTGTCCCCTTCGCCTAGATCTACCTAGATCAGCTAGCTTTCATTTTCCTCTTATATTTAACTATTTAAACTACCTTGCCAGACTAATAAACAACCCATATTAAACCCCAACATACATTTTTTAATCTGAATATAGAGAATTTAAAATCAGAGACAGAATGAGCTTTGTTAGATGAAAGATAAAATTTAGACTCCATAATAAGATATAGCATTCTAGATTCCAAGTTCTCATGAACTTATTTTTTCTTATTTTTGAATACTTACCATGATAAAAACCCAAAGTATATTTCCATTTTTCTTAAACTGGCTGAACTCCTGTTTCTTGATGCAAAATTTCCCTGCCAAAACTAGTAGGCAACATATGAGTATATGTTAATATCCACATGTTGAATTGAAACATGTCAATTTGAAGGCATTACAACTGAGAAGATAAAGAGAAACGACTTGGACCTGATATAGCTAAAAACATGGAAGGAAAACATTGCTCTCCTGTTTGCATTCACAGAGTTATTTTCTGAGCTTAAACAATAATAACAAACATAAGTAAATTCAATGGTAAATAAACTTCTCATCCTTTATCTGTGATAGTTTTGAAGTCTTTTATATGAATGCATTCATTTAAACCTAATAACTTTACAAAAAAAGCACTGTTGATGTTGTGACATAGTAGCTTTGCTATAAATGAAACAATTTAGAGAAATGTTAAGTTCTATTTCAGTGTCATCCATGGCATAGTAGATTACTGGAGTAAGTGGCAGAATCTATTTGAACTCAGCATACCTTCCAGCTTCCAGTACAAAAGGTAGGTAAATAATAGAATCCCTACTTTCCTCCTTCTCTTTAAAAGTTCTTTTTACCAATGAGGGTCTTTCATAATTCTAAAGAGAAATTTCGTGGTATCAGAAGACAGGTCAGGCTCTTACATACTAGACAAAGAAAAGGTTCAGTACTTTTATTAATTTCACACAAATTTATTCAGTTTGTCAGTTCCTATGACTTAAGTCATCAATTACGTCAATAACCAGAAAACTTAAACCTACTATAAAACCTATAAGTTAGAAATGTTTCCTTTCTTAATATTCCTTTTGTTTACATCAAGCATGAATAAAAGACCATGTTCAGTCTTTTTAATTTTTTTATTGTATTACAGTCAGATACAGTTACAAAGATATTCATGACTGAGTTTCAGTCATACAGTGTTCCAGAACCCATCCCTCCACCAGTGCCCTATTTCTACCACCAAATTTCCCACATTCCCTCCCCTCTCCCCCAGCCTGCCTCTATGGCAGGCATTTTCTTTACCTCTCTCCTCTCTCTCTCTCCCTCTCCCATCTCTTAAGCATTAAGGTTTGCTATATATACATTTATGGATTATCATGGATATCCCTTTGCCTACATTCAATGTTCAGTTCTTGTGTGGCATTACCTATTCCCACAATTAGTAGAACACCAGTGTATATTTATATCCTACTAATGAGTGCAGTCATTCTATATCTGTTCTTTACCTATTGACTAATTTCACTCAGCAAGATAATCTCCCTGTCCATCCATTTGCAGGTAAATTTCATGACTTCAACTTTTCCGACAGTTGCGTAGTATTTCATTGTGTAGATGTACCATGGTTTCTTTAGCCAGTCTTCTGTTCTCGGGCATTCAGGTTGTTTCCAGATTCTGGCTATCATAAATAGTGCTGCAATGAATATCAAAGTACAAATCATGTTTCTTTCTATGTGTTTTGGGATCTGCAGTGTATATTCCCAGGAGTGGAATGGTTTGAGTCAAATGGGAGTTCAATATCAGGTTTATGGGGGAATGTCCATATTATTTTTCAGAAGGACTTAACCAGTTGGTACTCCCACCCACAGTGGATTAGAGTCCCTTTCTCCCCACATCCACACCATAACTGGTTATCTTGCTCTTTTGGATGTGTTCCAGTCTCTGTGGCATGAAATAATAACCCTAAACTCTCTACCAAAATGCTCCTAGAGACAATAGATTCCTATAGTAGAGTGGTAGGGTACAAAATCAATACCCAAAACTCAATGGTTTTCCTATATGCAAATAATGAAAGACAATGAAGGAATATTAAAGAAATGATCCCATTTACAATTGTGCCACAGAAAATCAAATACCTAGGAATCAGTTTGACTAAGATTGCAAAGGATCTCTACAAAGCAAACTATAAAACTTTGCTTCAAGAAATAAGAGGACCAGAGGAAATGGAGATACATTCCCTGTTCATGGATTGGGAGAATTAACATTATCAAAATAGTAATAATCCTTAGTGATTTATACAGATTCAATGTGGTCCCTATAAGGACTACTCATAACATCCTTCAAAGAAATTGAACAAATAGTCCTGAAATTTGTAAGGAATAATAAACTCCTATGAGTAGCTAAAGCAATCCTTGGGGAAAAGATGGGAAGTAACACTATCTCCAACTTCAAACTCTACTACAAAGTAGTCATAATTAAAAAGGCATGGTATTGGTATAGAGACACACACAGTAGACTATGGAGTAGAATTGAATATTCTGACACACAATTTTCAATATATAATCATTTAATATTATAAACAAACAATATTAAGTGGAGCAAAGAAAGTCTTTTCAACAAGTGTTGCAGGGAAAACTAGGCAGCTATGTGTAAAAAATGAACTTACACCCTCTAATACCATGCACAAAAAGTCAGATCAAAATGGATCAAAGATCTCAAGATCAGATATGAATCTTTAAGTTACATCAAAGAAAACAGGAAAAATGCTTCACAACATCGAATCTAAAGGCACCTTCAAAGACAAAACACCATTGACAAAGCAAATAGAAGCAAAGATAAACAAATGGGATTGTATTAAACAGAAAAGTTTATGCACCTCAAAAGAAACAGTGACCAAAATACAGAGACAGCCCACTCACTGGGAAAGAATATTTACCCAATACCCATCTGATAAGGGGTTAATATCCATGATATATCAGGCACAAGTAGAACTTTTACAAGAAGAAAACAGTCAACCCCATCAAAAGATGAGGAGAAGAAATGAACAGAAACTGGGGCGGAGCAATAGCCCAGCGGGTAGGGTGTTTGCCTTGCCGCGAACAGCCCATGCTGGCCGGGTTGAATTCCCGGCATCCCATATGGTCCCCTGAGCACCGCCAGGAGTAATTCCTGAGTGCAGAGCCAGGAGAAACCCCCTGAGTATTGTTGGGTGTGGCACAAAAAAAGCAAAAAAAGTGCTCTTCATCATTAATCATCAGAGAGATGCAAACCGCATTCAGTCTTCATGGAGTCAATGAGCAGAGGTTGTTTGGAATTGAAATAATAGTAGCATTATTGTATATTACCAGTAAGACAAATACTTGGTTTTATTAAAAATTATAAAGTGTATAATTTTTAAAAGTCCATATATTATTTTATCTAGGAAAAAATTAAGTTACTTGTTTTTCCAAGACTGAGACCTAAAATCAGTCTATTAAGTACTACAATTCAAACTAATCACAACTCCAAGCTAGCCCACAACCATCTGCTTTACCTTCTCTTTTGCTATTAAACAGAAAACATGTAATTCATTGCTTTCTCCTGGGAGAACTTGGGAGAACTGATCGGGATTAGAAAGGAGGAATGATTAAAAAGAAGAAAAAGGATATCACTTATATGTGGTATTCAGAGTAACTGGACAAGAAAATGAAATGATTTTAAGGAGTGATTGACCCCAGAGTATAGGTAGAAGTAGGAAAGAAATAGTATGAAAAGGAAGGGGGAGAAGAGAGAGATGAGAAGCAATGGGAGCAGGGTCATGGAGACTCAGGTACATCAGTGGTGTTAAGGAATGATAGAGATATGGGGCCGGAGAGATAGAGATATAGGCCAGCGGGTAGGGTGTTTGCTTTGCACGCCGGCCCATGCCAGCCCGGGGTGATCCCCAGCATCCCATATGGTTCCCGGGCACTGCCAGGGAGTAATTCCTGAGTGCAGAGCCAGGAGAAACCCCTGAGCATTGCCGGGTGTGACCCAAACACACACACACACACACACACACACACACACACACACAAAAAGGAATGATAGAGATAAAGAGCCAAATGAAACCCAAACTTTGATAAGTAAACTTAGGGCCAGAAAGATAGTACAGTGGGTCCGGTATTTGCCTTGATTGCAGCGAACCAAGGTTCAATCCAGCATCCTATATTGTCCCCCAGAATCTCCAGGACTAATCCTTAACTGTAGAACCAGGAGTAACCCCATAGTATTGCTGGGTGTGTCCCAGAAAGCAAAAATAATAAAAAAATAAGTCAACATAAAGGTGTCTGTCAAAATGGCAGGCTGAGACTAGGCATGTTGGGGGGATACAGGGGAGTATAGGGGAGAAAACCTGGGAACACTGGCGAAAGAAACTTGACACTGGAGATTGGATTGGTGATGGAATACTGTATGTCAAAAATTCAACTATAAATAACTTTGTAACAAATGGTGCTTTAATAAAATAAAATTGAAACAGGAACAAAACGAAGACATAGAATATAAAAATGAAAGAATCACTAGCAAGTTACTGTGGAAAAGTATCATCAGATTCATGGATTGACCTGGATAGTCATATGAAATATAAATTGCCTAAAGACAATAGATGTTGCTCTGATGGAATTATCCCAACTTTTGTCTTAAGTTTGAAGACAGAAAAGAAAAATATATCCAATTTATCTGAATTCAGAGTCTAAAGTAGCTGGCTCGCGGGCTTGTTTCCTATGAAACTTGTTCAGGGGAATAACCTGATTTCCTGTTTTTAGAGGATTGCCAAGCAGATAATTCAGTTTAAGACCCCTGAATATCTAGCAATACCTTATAACCCAGAGAATATGAAGGTGAGATGGGGCTATGTAAGCCAGGTAGATAAAGGAACAAAAGCCTCTTTTTGAAAGACAACACAGGCCACATTACCAGCATTTTCAACTTAGCAGGAAATAAAAGAGAATAAATATTTTAGAAAACTAAAGAAAATAAAATCTCTCTCCTTTTCCCTTATTGGTCTTCATTCATAGCATGGGTGCTCTGAGAAGCGTGAACATTAATTACTGAAGAGTGTCTAGAGTACTAAGTTGTATAGAGCATCTACCCTTATGGAAGAATTCTGGAAGGGGGTAAAGAAAGAAGAGAGCATGTATAGAGGTTCCAGAGAGGAGAACAAGTGAAAGTTTAAGAAAATCAGTCGTGGAGACATGAACATAGCATTGCCCCTCACAGGAGCAGTTTACAATGATTCAGGGGCCTCATGAAAAAGCATTTATGCAGTATAGCAAGGCCCATTGGTGTCCCTGCTTATTCTCAGTCATGAAACATATACAGATCTTATTTTTACAATAATCCATGATAT